>JBAMJV010007624.1:0-82492 GCA_037951105.1 Echinarachnius parma
AGCTGAGTGCCTAATCACAATAGCATCACACGTTGGAATGCAATGCCAACTCAAACACTTTCAATTTCAATAGCAGTTGCTATGTCAGAAGAAACTTGTCTAAGCTATTGTATGGAGGCATGCAGTGCATGCTTTTGTGTGCATGTTCTTTTTGTACTTTCATCTAATTTGTTAATATCATGGTAGTTGACCAGTGATTGACAGATGATGTCACAGGAGGTGGGGCTTAGCAACATGAATACAATTAAATAATTCAATGTTTAAAAATATACAAAACATATTTAGGTTAAACAGTTTACAAATATTGAATGTGTACAATAATACAGATGATCAGAAGTCCACATACATTTGGTTGGCAAGGCCCCTTTAAGGTCCAGTCCCATACTAACGGTTTTCCCGGCGGCTCGCAACGATTTCCTAGAACGAATCGACTCGATTTAGCAACGGTTTAAGGGGGTATCCCACATGAGCGGCGAATGCTTGCGAACGTAGCGAATTAGGATTTCGCCAGGATTCGTAAAAGGTTGCAAAAGGTTCGTAAAAGATTGCAAGAAAGTTCGCAAACAGTTTTCATTGTCGCAAACAGTTTTTCTTGTCGCAAAGAAATTTTGAACATGTTACAATTTTGAACATGTTCAAAATTTCTTTGCGAATTTATTTTTCCGCAATCTAACAATCTAACAATGGTTGCATGGGTGCTATTGAAATGCAATAGTGCATGTAGTCCGCGCAAACCTAATAATGGCGGCCTCCAGTGTTCGCGTAAATAGTGGTAAAGCCTATAGAGTTTTCACATTTTTCTTCCAAAGCAGAAATCTGAGTCGGAGTAATGTTACATATAATAAACAGGAATATTACGATGTATAAAGTAGTATTAACTCTTTTCTTGAGTTGCATTGCCCTTTAAAAGGGATGGTAGAGCAACTATTGTTACAGCTATGCTTCTAACGGGAATGCTTTGCGGAAATGTGGGACTGGGATATGTGGTTCTTGTTCGGCGAGGGAGAACAGACGATTGCAGGACGACCTGACTCGATTCGAAGACAATTCTCCGTCTACTTTGTGTTTTCCGCGCAGTCATCGTATGCCACATGTTGTGACTTTCTAAACCGTTCTGAGTCGTATTGATTTGTTGCAGTTCGCCTCAAATCGCCACGACATAATACGAACCAGAACGGAAAGCGACGATTTGTGCAACGACCCGGTACGAGTCAGAACGAATTGCAACGGTGTGAAAATGACTCAACACGAATTCGCAACGGCAAATTGTCACGATTTTGATACAATCGTGTTGGCGTTGTTGCTTTCGCGATTTTCTTCACGATGCGCAACGGTTTTGGGGAAGAACCGATACGATGCAACACGATGCAACACGATGCAACACGATCGACCTAAGCGATTTTCTCGACGAATGTCAAATCGTTGCGAGTGGCCATGAAAACTGTCAGTATGGGACTGGGCCTTTACAGCATTGAGGTTGTATGCATTATAAATATTATAGTTTGCGAAGCATTGCTGCTTGGAATATTATCCATTTTTAATGCAATAATATCATTGCAACAATGATTCTACTTTTGCGAAATACGAAATATTTTTCTAACAATTTTGCTTATGCTAGGTTTACACCATGTCCCCGGCGGCCACGGCAGCCCCGTTTCAGGCCACCGTGGACAAAACGGAATGGACGTGTGAGACAACGCGGGGGGACGGAATGGGCAAACGTGACTGCCGTGTATGCCGGGCCAGATTTTTAAACTGTCAACAAATTTGCCACGGCAACCTATAGCAGGCCGTAGTAAAACAGGGTGAACGCAACAAAACGTGACTGGCCGTAACAAAACTTGGAGGCTGTCCGTAGTAGGACGGGAAGACATTCCCCGACATCTCACGGTCCTTTCCCGTCCTACTACGGGCAGCCTCCAAGTTCTGTTACGGCCTATTACGTATACTTTCACGTTTTGTTGCGTTCACCCCGTTTTACTATGGCCTGCTAGGCTTCTCATCCGCACCGTGACTGCCGTGGCAAATTTGTTGACAGTTCAAAAATCTGGCCCGGCATCCACGGCAATCGCGGCCAGTCAGGTTTGTCAATTCCGTCCCCCCGCGTTGTCTCACGTCCATCCCGTTTTGTCCACGGTGGCCTGAAACGGGGCTGCCGTGGTCGCATGCATGAACATCGTGTAAACGCACCATCAGTGGGGGGAAGGGGCTCTTCCTCCCATGGCCCGTTACGGATACCGTGATAGACTGTGATAGACCGTGAGAAAACTTGGCAAGACCTGAGAAAACTTGAATACAGAGGAAAAATTTGTCAAAATCTCACGGCGCACTACGTTTTGGGCAAACGGGGCTGCCGTGGCCGCCGGGGACATGGTGTAAACCTAGCATAACTCTATCATGAAGTATAATGGTGAACTCTTATTTGTACACGTTGTCTTCTCAACTATACCACTATTTTGGCGAAACGAAATCTTGAAACTATTCTTGGTTATGAAATTATGAGCAGTTGTTCAGGGCCTGCGGGAGAACTTACTTTCTGTGTTAGGTTAATAAGTGTATTTTAATTGTATTTAATTGAATATTGAATATTTAAAAGTGTACTTCAATATGTTCAATATTTTCAATTTTCTTAGGCTGGAGAGATCATCAAACAATATTTGTAGGCCACATTGGTGTTTGATTTGTAGCTTGTACGAGCCATACCACCGTTGGGCCGTCACAACCTCAAGTAGTTTAGTGAATGCAGAAATCTTGGAGCTTCTTTGCCACGTAATCGACGAACCCTTTGTCTTCCATCTGTTCGGTCAAGGATGTTATGGCTCGCACCCATCAAGATGACATATCGCTTCTGTCCCGGCGGCAATCTTCTGGGTTCCCTAGTCCATTGACGTCCGGTAAATCTTGGTTGCATGGTATGGGGTGGACACTTGGTAGTTTGTCTTGCTCGCTGACCATGACTTTGTAAGAGTGATCTTTGATATAGTTTGGCGGAAGGCGTTGATTCCATAGTGTTTTCTTCATAGACGGCCAGGGGCGAAAATCCCGGGGGGATGGGGGATGCATAATGCATAATGCATGAGAAATTAGTTATTTTGTAATGTATGTATAACTGTATAGCATACACGTATACAGTATATGTCAGGATCATTTAGAGTAGTTGCGCGAAGTGCGCGAACAAGCGCTTCATAAACTTCAGAATCGTTTTTCGTTATTTTGCAAGGAATATTATAGCCCAGACGTAAAATGCGCCAGCGCGCGAGCGCTTAAAAGTTCAATCATGTACAGTAGATACAGTGGCCGTTTGTCTCTTCTCTAGTCCCCTTTTCATTAAAAAAAAAAATCCTCAGACATGGGTCCCATTTTGTAAAAAGCCCTGAGACACAGGTCCCTTTTTTCATTTATTCCTTTCCCCTCTTTTCTCCCTCATTTTCTCCGGGATCTTGAGATTTTCCGCTGTGAAATTGCTAAAAATTTCAAGCTCGTTCCGCTCGCTCACATACGTAATATTTCACAACCTTGGGAATTTATATATTACCCTTCATAACGCCATATCATAAGCAATTAAACGAATATACCCATACAATAATATTGAAACGAATGGCATTTTCCCATGTGAAATTGCTAAAATATTTCACAACATTGGGTATTTATATAATTATATAACCCTTCAGAACGCCATATCATAAGTAATTAAAACGAATATACCCTACAATAATATTGAAACAAATGGCATTTTCCGATGTGAAATTGCAAAAAATTTCAAGCTCGCTCCGCTCGCTCGCATACGTAATATTTCACAACCTCGGGTATTTATATTATTACCCTTCATAACGCCATATCATAAGCAATAAAACGAATATAAAGTTAAGTTAAAGACCTTCCCGTTAGCCCTAGGCAACACGTCTACTAAATGTAGCGAAAGCTACAGAAGGGGGACAGTACTCTGGTAACTCGTGTGATTAACTTTCCCTTCTCCAACGAATATACCCATACAATAATATTTAAATGAATGGCATTTTCCGATGTGAAATTACTAAAAATGTTGTAATATTTAAAGTTCGAAATCCTTAGACATGGGTCCATTTTCCACAAAAAAACCCTTAGACATGGGTCCATTTTGTTATCAAAAAATCTGTAGACAATAGACATGGGTACCTATTAACAGCAAAAGGACCCTTGGATGTGGGTATGGGTTCGGAGGTCTCAGCCGCACACCCCCGTCCGACTATAATCTGAGTACCCCTCCCCCCCCCCCCCCCGGGGCGCGACCGCGCGCGTGTGCGTGGGCTTGTGCTCGTGCTAGTATGTGTTGGCTATCGCCGATCATCCCCCATTCCTCGGTACGGATTTACGCCCCTGTAGATGGCTAAGGCTCTTTTTGGGCATTTCCTATTTCTACGGCACAGGTTAAACAATTTGCGATAATCTATCCTGGTGGTCAATCGTGGACGTCCTAAAGATTCCGTTGACTTTAATTGACACTTCTCTCGATGACGTCTGAGGATTTTACAGGCCGTAACCTGCGATGTTCCAACGAAATAGTGGACATTGCTTGTTGACACCCCTTCCTGGTGGAGCACAAGCATCGTTTGGCGTGTAGCCAATAACGTTGGACGAAGTATGGCCTACAGAGCCTCTGTGCCAATTTTGGTTGAAAATTGTACAGCCAACTCTGAGAAATGACCCATAACGATGACTTGTTGGATGTACGCTTTGGAGAGGGAAAGGGGCCAATCATCAAAGTTCCTGCCTTTCAAGGCTCAAAACAAAAGGCTAAATTAATCAATGCAAATTCATGCAACGATGTATTTTAAAGGGGTAGTTTAGTTTTGGTAGAGAGGGCGCTGCACATCACAAATTTGTTGTGAGGTAATGAAAAACTGAGTGTCGAATTTGAGAGAACATGCAATTTTAATGTCAGAATAAACTTTATTTGGTCAAAATCGGTCCAGAAACGGCTGAAATATCAATAAATATATCTGATCTTATAATTATTTGGGGCCCAAATAATTAGATGAATTTTTCAAAAAATTAAAAAAATGCATACACTCTTTCAAAAATTTTCAAAAGCGTTTTTTAAATAGTTGTTGATGATCACTCTATTTAATCATGATTTCAATAAAACATCACATGCATAATTTTGTATGAAAAATGCTTAAAACCAATGCCTTTCTAGAGAGCGCCTTTGTGTTTTAATGGCTCTTTTTTATGATAATGGGCTTTTTACTTAGTCGTTTGTAATTTTGTATACCTGTTCGAGCATGGTGGAGTTATAACTATTAGTTTATAATGTTACTGTTCAGGTTTGGTTACTAAAGTTCAGCCTTAACAAAACTGTACTACCCCTTTAAATTGGTAGTTTGGAAACATTATATAATCATTATTTTTAGTCTAAAATGATTCATTATGCGCAACAACAAAAACAGGAAAAGAATGAAAAATATATTTCAACTATATCAACGTAGATCTTTTCGGTAAATTTTCCAATACTGTTATTTGGCTATAATGTTTCGATTTATATAGTGCTTAATATGACTCGTCATATCGATTATATTACATGACATATTGGAAAGGTTTGCTTGATGAAGTACTCGCTTTAAATGTGTAATATCATCTTCCGTTTTTGTATCCCCATGCAATTGTTTTTCATCGCAAATAGAGAGCTTATATTACTCTTTAAACATCCTTTCTATTTTTAGTGCAATGATATTTTGTGTTTGCATGATTATCAGTTTGCGTATAAATCCACAATATATTTTACCATAATCATCCGGATGTATGAATTTCATCATGTGATCACTGTTGTTGATTTGTTTTAGCTTCGAATATCTAGATATGTTAAAGATATTGTGCTCCTTGGGCAAGCCAAAATCCAAAAGTTGAGAGATAATTGTTTTACTTGAAATAAGATACTATTTAATAATAATAATATACTCGATTTTTATGGCGCCTTGTATGCATTGATAATCATCTCTAAGCGCTTTACAATGATACTATTACCCCCAGTCATAGGATACAATGCAATCCAGCACACATTGTGTGCACTATCTCAACTCCCTGGGGAGCATTCCTTCCATGCGGTTCATGGGCATTGAGAAGATTCTTCACATATAGGCTCTCACCTCCTACCGGTCCCAATTTATACACCCGGGTAGAGAGCAGCAATTGTGGATAAATTGTCTTGCTGAAGGACAAACGGAGTGGGCTGGGTTCGAACTCGGGATCTCATAATCGGAAGCGCGCGCTCTACCAATCTTGCCACACCACATCCACATCCCCATTTAAGCAAAGGAGCGCATTATCCTTACCATAACTAGACATTTGAAGCTCCTACAAATCAATAATTATGATCACATGAATAAATTCATACATCCGGATGATGATGGTAATATAATTGTTATTAATACGCAAACTGATATCATGCAAACACAAAAGGGATGGAATTGCACTAAAAATAGTACGGATGTTTATATTGTTACATGAGCTCATTATTTGCATTTATAATAACAATGGCACTACACATAAACGAGTAATCCATCAAGCAGACCTTTTCAATGTCACGTAATATAATCGATCTACATTATAATGGAATATTGACAGACTTTTATTGCACATTTAATATAATATTATTATGTTTTATGTTTATATACTCGCTAAGCAATTTACGCACCTCACCATTTCTAACAAAATATCCTTCTGTTGTTCGTGTCTCATATTTTTCACTCTCATTTTCGAGTACTCTGATGTTCTGAAGCACACCACAGCATCACTTCTATTTCAGTCCTCCATAAACCAACGTCAACTGCAGCTGCTAATATACATTTTCGTATAGGATTCTGTATACGGTAATATTTATTTTTCTAGATCATTGATTCTGACTTTCTTCTGGTTGTTACTTTTAACAATTGTGTCCAATTGTGCTCAATGAAATATTGAGCATTTTAATTTTCTTCGAATAGTTTTGTTTATACTTTGTTGTCTAACTTCTCTTTTGCAATTTTGAAGATCCCTTTATAGCATACTGGCTTAATAGCTTAAACTAATTGCTTACCAAATTCATTACTTAATTGGTTAATTGTATTCTTACCGTTTTTTCCGACAAAACTATGTTTTGTTCTTCTAAATTCTCTGAGATATGTCTTAAATCTAAATGACATTTCATTATTATGTTCATATACATACAAATAGTTTCTGAGTCGAAATCTAAATGATATATATTTGTTACGACTCATGTGTATATTGTTCTTAAAGCCCAAGTCCAGTTTCGGGAAAGTAGCCGAATATGATTGTATTGAAATAGGGCTCGTGTGGTAAAATCAGAACCCAAGCATAGTTAAATACAGAAATATCGGAAGAAATCCAATATCCGCCTGTGAAATTCATAAATCCACCGCCCGTTCAGACCTGTCCGCGCCGCTAGCGCTGAAGGAGATATCGACAAGCTAGGGACAATCCCGTATAGCGAAAACCTCGTGTAATACCACGTGGTCATAATACACGTAGTGTATGAGCGATTCCGCGTTGGCGATATCTATCCGGACCGGATCAATTTATAATTTTGCAAATACACCAATTAGTAGGCGGTTTCTTGGCAAAATTTGTATAATCCCATGTTAGAAAAACTATGTTCTGTCACAAGGTTGGTAATAAGAGCGTATATTTCATTTTTTAGGGGGTAGGGCGTTTCCCACTACTGTCCGGCCTTTAACTAACAAAATCAAGTTGTGTTTTGATGGTAGCTATAATATTTCAAAATAATGAAGCTGATTTATTAAATGAAAACAATATGAAGTGTTTATCAACGGAAACGTAATTTAAAACAATTACAAAAACTGCTTCGAAATTGATTTTTAGCTATACAATGTTATAAATGAAAGTTAAAAACAATTGTAACCATAGATTAAATTCAGCCAAACATGTCCACCACGTGCGCTTCAGGCCCCAAGCAGTCGAGTGGGTAGCCACGAGTACTCAACCCGGCGAAGGTGGGCGGATTGCCGTGATGGCCCTTTCTCAGCGGAGCGCATGGAATTTTCCTGAAAATATTATTTATGTATTGGCTCTGCATGGTTCAAATGTAAAGCCGATTTTGTACTATTTAAAAAATGTTGATCAATTATTTTGGCCAGCCAGCAATACAATAATCAATACTGAATGCAATGTACTGTAATACTTTTCTCATTGTAGCGCACTGAAAGTTGCAAGCAGTACACAACAATGGCGCACTTCACACTGTTACTTCTCACGCTGCTTCCATTCGTCATAATGACATCAGCTGCAGGTAAGTACAGTATGTTGATGAATTACATTGGTATTTTTGTAAATTAAAACAGTCGAATTTCGTATATTCACGGTCATTCAAGAATGTCTCTGAATAGGCGTTTAACTGTATTTGGAGAAGCAAAATGACTAAAATTGTGTTTTCTCAAAACTCATTCAAATATTTTACAGTACGGAATTTCCATGTTCACGCCATAACTATAGTATACAAATATAAAATTTACAATGCCTTGATGAGAGGCTCTAGTTGAAACTATGGGCTCTGAGGTAACTATTTTTTGAGGGGCGCGCAGCCCCGAAGAAAATAGAAGTATTGATGTTACCGAAGGCCCATAGATTCAAATGGTGCCTCGAACAAAGGCATGGTATATTTGTTTTATATCCAATATCTAAAACTGTCCCTTATTTTTAATCAAATAAAGAAATCATAGGATTTCATGGCATGGTCAATGATTGCGTGAAAGTTGAAAAATCATTCATCCTACCCTATAGCAATGAACAAATATTATTGTTATTATATGCCGAATCAGCCAATCATTGAAATTTGTCCTCAAATGTTTTATCGCTGACACGGTCCTCTTGAAAACACTTTATAACTGTATTTTAAAATGTAAAATAGGCCTAGTCTAAATGTTGTTATTGCTGCATGCTGACCGCTTCGCGTAATAGCTCCCGCTCGTTGCCCTGCCGCACCTCGGCGTAGAACGACCGTAGAAATTAGACCAGCTCATCCTTTGGCTCCTTTAGAATGGCATCAAAATCACTGTCTTTCTCGGTACAATATGACCACACAACTCGAATAGAGAACGCAATAACTTGTTTGGTCTTCTTCGAGTCCATATTATCTATCAATTGTCTGAGATCGTCCTCCGAAATTGTTGGAAAACGGTTTGTTTCTTCGATGGTAGCCATAATTGCAACTTGTTTGTATCACCCGCGCGCGAGAAAAAGTTGAACAAATTTGCTATCGCTAGTTTCGTATCGGTTACAATCGAATAAAAAAAAGGCCCACTGACATTAATTTTTAAAAAATGCAAAAACACGATATATCGTTTTATTCAACACCCAGGATATAGTAAGACAAGTGTGTCCCCCTCTGTCACTTTGGGTAATTCGTCGGAAATATCAAAATGGAGATTTTTAGTGTTTTGAATTCTCTCGGATTTCAGCTTTAAAATGATGTATAACTTGCTACATATAATTTTCACGAAGGAAAAAAAAAACGCAATTTAACAACGAGGACCAGACCCCAGCGATTTGTCAAACAACGGAGAAAATCGCTTCTAAAGTTTCGCATCCATTCAGAAAAGCATCCTCACAGAGCGAGCGAGCGGTTGAAAAAACTTTCGGTTTGACCGTTCGCTTTTCACGACCGATCACAACGCATACGCAGTTTACTGTTATTCATCGGCCAATCAGCAAGGCTTTCGTAACATGGCGGCATACAAAATATCTCTCCATCTCTGTTATCATTCATAGCTCCACCTCTCAGTTTCCTTCCCTCTGATCTCCCTGCTGTTTTGTGTTGTCATTTTGCCTTCCCTCTGGTCACCACCCACTGACACTTTACTTTATGCATCTCTTTTGAACTTTCCTCTCCATTCATCCGATCCCACTACCACCTACCACTTCACTTCCTTTGCCCTTATTCATATCTCTTTCATAACCATCAACCCTTATGGTTGACCATCCTATCATGCAGGGGCCGCGGAACCGGGGGGCTGGGAGGCTGCAGCCCCCCCCCCCCCCCCCCACTTTTTGTTGGCTTATAACCAAACAAATACATAAGCATATTAAAATAACAATTATTTTGTGACCCGGTTGTGGTCAGCCTAACCCCCCCCCCCCCCCCCCCCCTCACTTTCAAATCATTTCCGCGGCTCCTGCACATGTACCCTTACTCCACACTGTTGTTACCTATATTTATCCCCCCCCCCCCCATCCCTCCTTTATATCCATGTTCCCCTTTCAGCGCTGCAATACACTCCTAGCTACACCTTCTTTATCTATTATATTGTGTATATGTCCCTTCTCACACTCTTAATCATGCTGCATTACCAGCCTCTAGTATCTCCTTCCCATTCTTCTCTTACCACACTCTCTCATTACATTCCCTTTGACTTTAACCAACACATGCACCCTCTCCAGTTCCAGTCCAGTTTGGTCAAATAGTCCTGACTCTCAACCACTTACTGTTCTTTTCATTGTTTTATGTCTCTACCCCATCACCCCCCCCCCCCCCTCCCCAATCTTCCGGGCTCCGCCCCCTGGACTCACAGCAGGCAATTATATAATGGGTCTCTGTATCCCATTTGTGCATATCTTTGGGCTGAGGTCGAGGTCGTAAATTAAAGGGATAGTTGAGTATTGGTCAAACTTAACTTTAGTAACCACAACCGGCACCATTACGGTACAAAGTAATCTTCACCATGCTTGAAAAGTATGCACAATTACAAACGACTAAGTAAAACCCCTGTTATCATTCAAAAAGAGCCGTTACAACTCAAGAGGGCGCTATTTAAACAAATCATTGATTTTAGCCTTTTTTTCAAACAAAATTGTGCATTTAATGTTTGTTAAAATAATGATTCAATAAAGATATCATCAACGACTTTTTAAACACCTATTTTGATTTTTTTCAAAGTAGTCTTCGAGCATTTTTTGAAATGTTTCTAAATAGTCTAAATATCGCACGGTGATTGCCGGTGAAGAACATTTTGAATAAACATATATTTATGGATATATCAGCCGTTTCTGAACCGATTTTGATCAAATAAAGTTTATTCTGTCATTAAAATTGTATGTTCTTTCGAATTTGACAGTCAGTTTGTCATTATCTCACAAACAAATATCGGGGGGCACTTCGGGAAACACTAATACTCAACACTACCTTTAAGCTTTATTTAAGCGTTAATCCAAATTGATATTTGGATCCATTATATAAAAGCCGATCACTTCAATCGTAAATATCTTTTGAACGAAATGGAAATTTGAAAAACCAAAACCTGTCCCATGCTATTATTGTTAATACAAATACAACAAGGTATGAGGGAACCGCTAGAACTCCAATTGGATTTTGAGGATTTGGACAATGTTACTAAAAGTCCCTTTAAGACTATAGATTCCCATTTTTGTAATTTTTTACCAAGCCAGTACCTGATGAATCGCACTTACTCGCAACTCGCGTATCGAACAATACGCCCACCATTGTTAGTGTCCATTCAGCTGTGTGCCGAGAGAATGGGCATAGTTGTTCGATGCTATGACGGGTAGTAAGTGCGATTCATCAGGCACTCATTTCTCTGCCAAATAACATCCAATTAACATGAAATTTCCACACATATACTTTCTGGATATATCAGACCACACCAATACACATTTTATGAACCACGCATCACTTTTTGAACTTGTCAACAAAGTTTCTAAATCCCTTTAAGCAGTCCTAAAAACAAAAAACTACTCCACCAAAATGTCTGTTCTTAGTAACATTTATCTTTGTAAAATATGTCCTATCCCGTGAACCTAGTAATCATGTGTTTTTATTATAGCAAGTACCCCGTTTCGTTTTTTGGGGGGCCACCCTGTCTATATAGACCACTGTTATAAGGGTCTTTGACCACCAATTCTCTTTCAATTGTTTCCTTGCTACGCCCTACTGCTACTACTACTACTACTACTACTACTACTACTACTACTACTACTACTACTACTACTACTACTACTACTACTACTACTACTACTACTACTACTACTACTACTACTACTACTACTACTACTACTACTACTACTACTACTACTACTACTACTACTACTACTACTACTACTACTACTACTACTACTACTACTACTACTACTACTACTACTACTACTACTACTACTACTACTACTACTACTACTACTACTACTACTACTACTACTACTACTACTACTACGACTACTACTAATATTACTACTTCTACTACTACTTATACCTTCTGTAATACTTCTACATTTACTTCTTGACCATCCCGAGTATTATCAGGACCACCAGTCCATTATGAGCTAAAACAAACCAAACGGAACCAAAACAACCAATTATAACAAATTTAAGCTTCATTTTTGTTTTAAATCCAAACAGGTCCATGCGCCTGCGGCTGGTACCTGTTCGGCGACCACTGCTACCAGATGCAGCCGACTTTAGCCAAATGGGACTTGGCCAAGCAGACCTGCCTCGATCTCGGATCTGAGCTCCTCGTCGTATCGTCGATTGAAGAAGACAGCTTCGTCTCGAGCCTCACGTGCCCGGCCTCGTTCTCGAGGGACAAGAAGACGTGGGTGAACTGCAATAACAGAGGGAGGGCACTCGACGACTGGGTGTGCGGGGAGGATAGTCATAATATGACATACTCGAGTAGGAAAATAATAATAATTATAATAATGATGATAGTTAGTATGATGCTGATGATAAATTAAGTATTGATATTGTGTTTATAATGCAAACAGCTATCAACATTATCAAGTTCTGATCAGCAATTTAATCATCAGTAATATCACCATCATCATTATCATCATTATCAACGCCACCATCATCATCATCATAACCATCATCATCACCATCATCATCATCATCGCCATCATCATTACCATCATAATCATCATCATCATCATCATCATCACCATCATCATCATCGCCATCATAATCACCAAAATAATCATTATCATTATCATCATCATCATTCAGAACAAGATGTATCGATCACAGTATAATTATGGCAAAATCATGCATGTAACCAGTTTCTTGATGAAACCACCATGTGAACTTAGAATGTTATACAAAATAATTACACAAACTGTAGACAAGTGATTGTTATACTTATAGAGAGGTGGTCACTAACACAAATTCGACTGTATTGAAAAAGCAAATATTCCCCATTTGTATATTGTCAGACTATCTTAGCTCTTTATAGCTGAACGATTTATCGCACGAGAATTGTGCCGAGATAAACCCGATATCTCTCGAAAGTTTGGAATTGAGGTTGTCAACCATTAATTTAAAAAACATGAAATAAATGAATGACACATAATTTCCCATCTATCTATTTTTTTTCTTCAGACTGGCGTACCACTATTAAGCCAAACGACTTCGCGAACGATAATTGTGCCAATATACACGACATATCTAGAAGTTTTTTATATTTAGGTTGTCTACCATAAGTAAAATACATGAATTACATGATTAAATCATAATACATGTACTTTCTATAATTTTGTTTAGACTGGCGTACCCGTGAGCCAAATGGTAATGGTAACGAATATTGTGCCGAGATTCACTACGCAACTACCGAAAATGGGTGGAATGACAAGGAGTGTAATGCCCCTAGAATCGTCATCTGCGAGAAACGGGCAGGTGGGTACTGTTTTATTTGAGGGATCTAAATTACTATAAAGACTGAACAGCGCGCTATGATATTACCACGCATTTTAAAAATTCTTTTCCCGCATCTTCAAAAAAAAAAAATTTTCTTCCAGAGGTGTCGATCCGATTTTGTGGTCGGCAACATTTCCTGAGTCACATGACTGGTGAGAGCGCCAAAAGCCCCACATAGGCATGTCCAAAATTTAAATACTGAGGGGACCGGGGGGATTTTTAATATTTTTCAACAGAATGAAACCCCAGCAAGGGGTCTATTTGGCGGAACCCCCAGAAGCTTTTGGGTATTAGACATTTAGAATTGTGAAGATATATATATTGGAATACAAAGTCTATTTATGTATTTTTTTAATTACAAAAGAAGTCTTATTCCGCACACATCAAAAGCGTATTGATGGCTCGAAACCATAACTGGGTTGAGTAAAGGGCACCCACGTTGGAGGCCTATGGGGATCCAGGGAGTGGAGCCCCCAGAAGATTATGTATATATGTGTATCTTAGTGCTCTCAAGATGCGGTTTAAAAGGTATAGAATAGTGGATCTTTTTAAATTATGGGTGTGTGTGTATAGCGTGCGTGGCAATGCAGTAGCGATGAGCTTTGCATTGGACGTGTCCAGGTGCTCTTGTATTCTGCGATCCGACGTGACGTCACTTCCTTCGTATGACCCTAACTACGACCCTAGTTACGCCTCAGTGGGAGAAGAAGAAAAAAGCTTTTACAAAACTGAGTAGGTGGGACTGTACAAAGTGAACAGCTACATGAGCGAGCTTTTGATTTTGGTTCCCCATTACACCTTTTTCTGTCTTTGTAATCTATATTTTGGTAAATATACATATAATATATATTTATATAAAACTAAAGCTAAATATCAGCAAGACACCTGTTATGAAATGATACGAACAAACATATGCGTATTTCGTCGGTTCCCAGCGTTTGTTGTTATCTGGATTTTTCCTGCCGATTGCGTGTACCCATTTTTCCCATCTTTAGCGGTATTTAACGCGATCAGGAAAAATAAAAAATGAAAGCGATTTTACCTGCATCATATTTTGGTTGTATCAGACTACGGCACAGCAACTTTTCGGCATTTTGATGGAGAAAATGAAATCATTGATCTCACAAGGCAAAGACCGTGCAAAGTCAATGCGAAGTGCTGCGTTGCTAGGCGTTGCTAACCTATTGTTTTTACCCAGCGGCCTCAGGGGGTCGAACATCACGACGAAAGTTCCCGGATGTACGGATCGGAGAGCCATCGAAAATAGTCTAGGGGATAGAGCCCCCAGAAATCTAATCGACTTCAGCAATTAAGAACTCTGAAGCTGTGTGTTCCTATAAGAATAAAATATTGAATCCTATTAATATGTCTATAGTTGTGAGGAGCGATGACGTTTTTGGCGAGTATTCAGTCGGCGTATAGCATGTTATTATATACGTGACGGGTGGAGAGCAGTTGCCGACTTTGATAAGGCCCCAGTAGAGGGTAGATGGGACGGAACCTCCGGGGATTCAGGATTTTGGCAATATATAACCCTTTTATTAACCGAATGACACATACAAACGACATGCCTTTTCTCGAGCAGAATATACATGTAACAGCTCCGCCTATCCAACTTGCTCTATGTTCAGCGCTTGGGGACAGAATTGAAAGATAGATTTTTAAAGATTATTTTAGTGTCTGTGTTGATGTTCTATGGATGACGGGATAATTGTAACTCCGTTTCCATTATGTGCGTTTAAGAAATTGCATTTCAAAATTGTAGTCCCCGCAACCAAAATTAAGCTTGCAATCGTGAGGATAAAATACTTGTGTGCGAAGCGAGCGACAAAAAAGAGATTTGTACAAATTCAAAGTAAAAAAACAAAAACTTTAAAAACGCCAATCATATCTATTTTGATTTACTTATAAGTAAGAAATTTAGTTAGTATTTTGCTAGACTGAGAACTTAACTAGTTTATCTAGTTTACAATTGGCTTTTAGACTTTTACTTAAGTGAAAGAAAATGTAAATAGAATCGGATGCAAAATACAAGTAGCCTAGTCCTAAAATATGTCGTAAATTACTTTTGTATGTCAGTTAATTTCTGGCAAAATTATCAATGTTTTGAATGTTTCCGTGCGTCTCACTTCCCCTAAACACAATGTCCATTTTATTTTATTTGTCAGCGCCACTTTTTGTTTAGATCAAACAACAACTACCACCTATGACGCCACAACTTTGACAGGTAAAGTTTCATTATTAATTTTTTATTAGCACCTGGGTCTGTATTCCATAAACACATTTAAGCCAGAAATCTAAGCAATTTTGCTCAGATTTAAGCAAAATTGCTTAGATCTGACTCTCCGAACAAGTTTGCTTATATCTCCCCGTAAGCAAATAAAAGTATGCTTAACGTACGTTAGCCACTACAAGTTCAGGTGTTTGATGCTGAATGGCCAGGGCAAGTAATACATCATCGCTGAAAACACAAGGGGTGTTTCACAAAGGTCCTTAGTCGAACTTAACTCTAAGTTGGAATTAAAGGTGCACCTGTAAAGTGTCTAACCCCACAAAAATTAATTTGAACTTCCACGTTTCTCTTCTACCGTGTTGTGAGGCTTATGTTAAGAGAAGAATAAAATTGGATTACATTTTTTCAAATGCCCCTTTAGTATGACGATATCTATCATTTAGCTCAAGAGCGTTAATGAACGGTTATAAACCTCATAGACGTCATACAGTAATTCGTTGTAAAAGCTGACGCAAATTTTTGCTTTTTTTTAACCAGGAAAGCAGTGTTCTTTTTCAATGAAACTTTTACACATCATTCGGACATATCTTACAATGATTTTGGTACAGGATTGAATTCTCAAATGTCATTTTAGGCAATATCTGACACTTTACAGGTGCACCTTTAAGAATTATGAAAAGCCCTTAGTTTCTTATATTGCTGAAATAATTATCGACAGGGGTCTATTGCCCCGCCTTCTTTACTTACGATATTTCGTTAAATTGAACTGTACATTTATATTTGCATCCTATTTCTTTGGATTTTATTTGCTGTCATGATTTTAAATCTAAGGTACATTTTAGCTTTACCGGAGGTAAAATCAAAAATGTATGAACATCGGATGTGAACAATCAGTATTCATTATTATCATGATATATACATGATGCATAATTCCTGGGCTCATACGAATAAAATCCCTCTAGCTAGATCAATGCTGTGTATTTCAATGATATATTACATTTAGGAAAGGACCAGTCAGTTTTCAAGTCCTCAGCTAGGGTTAGCTGTGTATTACCTTAGTAACCTAATAAATTAACCCTAGTTGGCGACTACAAGATTATGTGCTTAGTTCTTAGCGACGTCATCAAACATAGATTGGCAAGAAACTAAGCAAGCGAGTTTTTATTTTAGAAATATGGGGCTAGGTAATACAAAAGTTATGTATGACAATATTTTTGTTTTTCATGTACTCAACAACGTTTTAATTGGAATTTCTTTATTATGCCGTCTAGGTGCGCCATAAAGTACCACCATGGCAGATAATCAATCATCGCAGAAAACAAAAGGGGGGTTGAACTTAACTCTAAGTTGGACTGAAACATTATGAATTTTGTTAGTAAAAGTCCCTTTTTAAAGGCATGAGATGTTTATTCAAATCACTTATATTTTATGTTATCAAGGATATAATATATCGGAATATCATGTTCTTGAAGCGTAATTTTTGAAAAGTCAAAAATTCTTGTTTTTTGCTTCTGAATATATTTTATTCCGAGGCTACATATGGCTTTCCATAATAGTTAGGTCCAACTTAGAGTTAAGTTCAACTTAGGATCTTTGTGATCCTAAGCCTGATATAATTATATTGCTGAAATGATAATATCGAGACGAATCAAATGCTCCGCTTGTTTTACTTAAGATATTTCTTTAAATTGAACTTTAATTACGTTGTTTGTATCATGTTTCTTTAACTTGAAATACATTTATTTTATTTATGATGATTTTTCTCAATTTGTCATGATTATGAAGCAAAAGGAAAATGGTAGCTTTGTTTGAGGTCAAATTAAAAACATGATTAAAATTGGATGTGAACTATCAGTTAGTCAATATACCACGAAATAATTAAACGTGATGTATTATTTCTAAACACCTGGGCCCATATTCATAAACCCCGCTGGCTAAGATCAATGCTTAGCGCATTCCAAATGATATTACAGTTAAGTAAGCAACAGCTAGACACTAACTAGGTTTTCCTAGTCCCCAACTAGGGTTAGCTGTGTTAGCCTTAATAACCCAATACATTTACCCTAGTTAGTAGTTAGTGACTACAAGATAACGTGTTTGGTTCCTAGCGACATCATCAAACATAACCTTGGCATGAAACTAAGCAAGCTAGATTTGTTTCTGATGAATATGGGGCTAGATAATACAAAAGTTCTGTATGACAATTGTTTCCACAACGTTCCCAACCATAATTATTTTCATTTCAATTTCTTTATCATGCCATCTAGCTGCGCCAGAAAGTGCCCGGAGGGAGTATAGGACCAAGGCATCGCTGAAAAACACAAGGAAAACAAAATTCGTCGGTGATATGATAAGATGAAACACGGCGGTCTAGCTATAAGACTCTTCACCGTGCCTGAAATATATTGCTGAAATACTATTATCAACACGGGTCTATCGCTCCGCGGCTTTCTTTAATTGGAATATTTCTTTAAATTGAAATGCACATTTGTATTTGTATTGTATTTATCTAGATTCAAATATACTTTCTTTTCTTTTATTATGCATCTTTATTTACTTAATTCATTAATGGATGCATCATGTTTAATGAACCCTCGATTTCTCTCTGCTTTATTTGTTGACATTATCGAGTGATGCGATCATTCTTATAACAGGTAGTTTGTAATTAAGTATTCTTGTTTCATTTTACAAATACATGTAAGCGTGTTATGGTATTAGATGTAGCCTATCTAGGCATGCCTGTAAAGTGTCTAACTCCACGAATTCTTTTTGGAGCTTCCTCGTTTCTCTTCTACCGTGTTGTTTAGCTTATGGTAAGAGAAGAATAAAATAGGGTTAGATTTTTTTCAAATGTCCCTTTAGTATGAAGATAATTAACATTGAAATCTTTTATTTGAAAAGCGTTAGCAAATAAAGTACAATTGTCGTAGCTGAACACGTCCGGCCAGCGCGCGTGGGAAACCGACTGAACTTTGAGCCGAGCGCGCGCAAATTCCATGAATTCTGTACCGTCTGTAAACATACACGGGTGCGGATATCGTCAAACGGATGATTATTACTGCAACAAATCTACGGCAGGCCATCAGTATTCGGTGATAAAATATGAACTCAATATTCGTTTTTTTCACTAGGTAAACAGTGATCGTTTTCTTTCAAACTTTCACAAATCTTTCAATCGTATTTTACAATGATATTGATATAGGATTGAAGTCTCAAATGTAATTTTGTGCAATATCTGACACTTTACAGGTATCACTTTAAGAGCATAATACTTTGACCGTATTTGAGTTATTGTGTCATATTTGTTTAAAAGCTCGACTGTTTGAAGAACAGAACACTGCTCATATATTTATCTCAGTATAAGCCCTTTTTTGTCAAATGGAAGGTTTTGTTCATTTTCAATTTAATCTTGGTAGTTTTTGTTTTTATTTCATAAACAATTGTTAGCAGATTTATTCATTATCTATTCAAAATATTGATGTACCCATCATTATGATGCATGATCAAAATATCAGATTTAACGTGGTAGTTTAGTTTTGGTAGAGAGGGCGCTGCACATCACAATTTTTTTGTTAGGTAATGAAAAACTGAGTGTCGAATTTGAGAGAACATGCAATTTTAATGGCAGAATAAACTTTATTTGGTCAAAATCGGTCCAGAAACGGCTGAAATATCAATAAATATATATGATCTTATAATTATTTGGGGCCCAAATAATTAGATGAATTTTTCAAAATATCAGTTGTTGATGATCTCTCTATTTAATCATGATTTCAATAAAACATCACATGCATAATTTTGTATGAAAAATGGTTAAAACCAATGCCTTTTTAGAGAGCGCCCTCTTGTGTTTTAATGGCTCTTTTTGAATGATAATGGGCTTTTTACTTAGTCGTTTGTAATTTTGTATACCTTTCTAGCATGGTGGAGTTATAACTATTAGTTTATAATGTCACTGTCCAGGTTTGGTTACTAAAGTTCAGCCTTACCAAAACTGTACTACCCCTTTAATACGGACGAACACAATTTCCGCTCAGACACTATCATAATTTAAAATGTCAAATTTTACAGAATCTTATACCACAATAAATTGAAGTGAGTGAGATTCCTTCACTGAATTCCCTTAAAATTATAGTAAAACGTAATTAATTTAACACCTTTTAACTCCTGATAACATTGTTTTAAATTGTTTTCATATTTAATATTTTGGTCCTTTATTTTTGTTTTACACATGTCTTGGTGATATTGAGAATTTTGACAAGATACACTTACTATAATCCATTTTTGCTTTCATTCCAAAGTAATCAAGAAATCATTCTACTAAGGTTTAATGAACTTCTTACTAATCCCCCCTTCCCCACATTTTGTAAAATTTTTCATTTACCTGTTCTGATCCCCGTTTATCTAATATTGCTATATTATTTTAGTCACTTTGTAATGAAGGTTTGTTTGGGGGTTATGTTGTTTTATTCTACGCATTGATGTTTTCTTTATGAATTGAGGCTAATAAACATGACTTCGTTCTTTCGGAAAAAGATACTTGAATGAGTTTGATTCACTTAAGGGGGCCGTGCCAACCAAATGCATGTTGTCTTCTGTTTATCTGTATTAGGGTACACATACAATATTTGTAAACTGTTTGACATCAAATTGTTTTGTATATTTGTAAACATTTTTGCAATTATTTTTCTTCATGGTGCTTAGCCCCCACCTCATAAAAAACTCTCCAGAGTAAAATGATATTGTTGACTGGTTGTGACATCATCAGTCAATCACTACTCAGTGAACAATTGACAGGGGAATGCACATTCGCCCAAGCTGAGTGTCTGCTCACAATAACATCACAAGCTTGAATACAATACCAACTCACACACTTTCAATTTCAATAGCAGTTGCTTTATCAGAAAAGCTCAGTCAACATTAGGGCAAAGCCTAAACTATTGTATAGAAGCCTGCAGTGCATGCTATTGTGAGCAAGTTCTTTTGGTACTTTACTGGCCAGTGATTGACAGATGATGTCACAACCAGTCAATAATACAATTTAACTCTGGATATAGTTTGTTATGAGGTGGGGCTTAGCCACATGAAGAAAATAATTGATAAAATGTTTTAAAATATACAAAACATATTTAGGTCAAACAGTTTACAATTATTGGATGTGTACACTTATACAGATACACAGAAGCCAACATACATTTTGGTTGGCACATCCCCTTTAAAGCAATTGCCTAAACTGAAAGTTCCAGGAGGTTGTGCCCCTCGACCTCCTTTACGTGCCCATGGGCGTACGGGGCACTTTGATACGCGGGGCTGGGGTATGATGCCCGAATACCATCCTTCCGATGTTCAACTATCTAACAAGCCCACCCAACCCATATAAACACACAAACACACCACCACCACCACCACCACCACCACCACCACCACCACCACCACCACCCAAACAGCGCTCGTCACTTTGTTGCACCAACGTAGGTGAATTTTTGTTCAAATACTCTTTATGATTTGATTTATGATTTTCTCCCATGCAGTGGAATTGTAGGTTCTGGAAACTCTCGGGGCTGAAACACATTAACCCCCATCTCGTATTACGCATATGCAGGGACCCTTTTAAGTCTAACAATTAAACAATATATGTGGGCTAAAAGCACTTCCAGTATTTGGGGAAAATCATAAACAGTATTTGAGCAAAAATTGGGGCAAAGTGGCGAGCGTTGTTTGAGTGGTGATGGCAGAGCCGTATACAGACATACGGCTCTGTGTGGTGGTGGGGGGGGGGGGGGGGGGGCTTGTTAGCTAGTTGAACATTGGAACATTGGAATCAAAATCTAGTAACATTGTCGAAACCAACACAATTCACTCAGAACTTTAGCGGTCCTCACAACCTCATTGTATTACTAAACGATGCAAACATCTGGTTGCAGTTTTCAAAATGTATTTCTTTCGTTAAAAAGATATACATGTCTTGCTTGGATGTGAAGTTCTCTTGTGAACAATTTCAACTGCGTACACAGTCAGTGCAATTGTAAGTGAATAACACTTTTGCGCTCATTTTGCAATTATTTACAATTTTACATCGATTGCAACTCTTTCTACAACGGGGCCCTGTTCTACCATGGGAGTAGGGGCAATGGTTTGTTTTTTCAGCAGGGGCTGGTGCGCTGGTGTTGTGATGGTTTTCTGCGAATGGGTGTTAGTGTGTGTGTGCATGTGTGTGTATTTTTATGGCGTTTGTATATATTAAAGGGACTTAGTAACATTGTCCAAATCCTCAAAATAAAATTTTCATTCTAGCGGTTCCATCATACCTTGTTGTATTCGTATTAACACTAAATCATGGGACCGGTTTTGGTTTTTCAAATTTCCCTTTCGTTACAAAGATATGTACGATTGAAGTATTCAGATAAGAAAAACTCCCCCGGAGTTTTTCTTACCGTGTACAAAGTGAGTGCAGTGAGTCAGTGAATATCACTTTGCATTTTCGCTCATTACTTGGCCATGCAATGTCCATTTGACTTGAAATTTTCACACAATACCCTGTGGACATATGAGATAAAAACAATATACATTGCATCAACCCTTCATCACTTTTTGCACATGTCAACAAAGTTACTAGATCCCTTTAAAGGGATATAGTAACGCTGTAGTTATACAATTGTTGTTATACGATATGTCCACTGGGTATTGTTTGACAATTTCAAGTTAAATGGACGTTATATATAGCAGTTATATATGCAAAGGGATATTCACTATCTCATTGCACTGACTTTGTACAAGGTTACGACTATCCAGTGGATAGTTTAACATCTGACCACTTAAATCATAACTTTCTTTTTAACGGAAGGGGAAAAAAAAAATACGAACCCTGTCTTATGCTTCTATTGTTAATACGAATACAACAAGATGTGACGGACCCGCTAGAGTTCCATTTGTATTTTGAGGATTGGACAATGTTACTAGATCCCTTTCATGCCTTTAATGATCTGATATGTCCGCTGGGTATTGTGTGAAATTTTCAAGTTAAATTCATAAATTGACGTATATGGCCGAGTAATGAGCAAAAATGCAAAGTGATATTCACTTACTAATTGTACTGACTTTGTACACGGTTACCGTAACCGTGTACAAAGTCATTAATTTATCCACTGGATAGTCGTAACCGGGTTACGACTATCCGGTGGATAAATTAACATCTTAACACTTCAATCGTATAAATATCTTTTTAATGAAAGGGAAATTCGAAAAACTGAAACCTGTCCCATGCTTCTATTGTTTATGCGAATACAACAAGGTGTGAGAGAACCGCTAGAGTCCAAGTATAGTTTCGAGGAGTATGAAAATGTTACTAGATCCCTTTAATATGAAGTGCGTTCTGTAATGTCTGATATGTCCCAGTCACACTTACCCACGTATAATTATCGTATCTATCTATCGTTAATCTATCCACATTTGCTGCTCTCGACCCAGGTGTATAAATGGGAACGTATACCTTAGCACTGCGTGCGCCTATAACAGGCGACTGGCTGGAATACTCCTAGGGAGTGGAAAGTGTGCACTTGTGTGTGTTCTGGAATGATTACAGTGTGTATTTGTTGACCGGAGTAATTAATAATAATATAGTGTAAAGCGCTATGATCCTCACGGGAATAGCGCTATATAACATTTTTTTAAACGTTATTATTATTATTATTATTACTATTCCCATCAGTTACTCATTACCGTAAGAGCCACTTATTGTAATTTGTCTGGAATGCAAATGTATTTAAAGGAGATATTTGGTGACAATACGTAGCAGTACTGGCCTGGCCTCCTGGGTTTGCGTGTCAGTTACGGTATGTTGAAGTGAAATTGTACAATGTTCAAAATGTATTTTGCCATGACACATCTTGTCATAATTATGTTTCTGTTCCAGCCACACATGCCTGTATATTGAGCCGTAAGAACTACGAATTGATACGTGTGTGTAAATCAAGAAACGTGGCTATTCGATGGCTATTCCGTTGTAATACGTGGCGATACGCGACAATGCGTAGCAGGACTTGAAGTGAATTCAAAATATTTTCCCCATAGGTTATCTTTCCAGCTAGGTTATATCCCCCACTCCACCCGATCACATGCATGGTTCATGATGAAAGACAGGAGAGGAGAGGAGAAGAGAAGAGAAGAGAAGAGAAGAGAAGAGAAGAGAAGAGAAGAGAAGAGAAGAGAAGAGAAGAGAAGAGAAGAGAAGAGAAGAGAAGAGAAGAGAGGAGAAGAGAAGAGAAGAGAAGAGAAGAGAAGAGAAGAGAAGAGAAGAGAAGAGGAAGAGAAGAGAAGAGAAGAGAAGAGAAGAGAAGAGAAGAGAAGAGAAGAGAAGAGAAGAGAAGAGAAGAGAAGAGAAGAGAAGAGAAGAGAAGAGAAGAGAAGAGAAGAGAAGAGAAGAGAAGAGAAGAGAAGCGAAGAGAGCGAAGCGAAGCGAAGCGAAGCGAAGCGAAGAGAAGAGAAGAGAAGAGAAGAGAAGAGAAGAGAAGAAAGAGAAGAGAAGAGAAGAGAAGAGAAGAGAAGAGAAGCGAAGCGAAGCGAAGCGAAGCGAAGCGAAGCGAAGAGAAGAGAAGAGAAGAGAAGAGAAGAGAAGAGAAGAGAAGAGAAGAGAAGAGAAGAGAAGAGAAGAGAAGAGAAGAGAAGAGAAGAGAAGAGAAGAGAAGAGAAGAGAAGAGAAGAAGCGAAGAGAAGTTAAGAAGAAGAGATTTTAAGATGAAGAGAAGTTAAGAGAGAAAAGTTAATAAGAGAAAAGAAGAGGAACTAACAGTCAAGAGGAGGGGGAGATGAGACTCTGAGAGGAGAGGAGAGAAGAGAAGGAAGGGGAGGAAATGAGAGGAGAGGCCGGGAGGAGAATCTACAACGGACATGCATAATTAAACCAAGTACAGGGTGGCCAAATAAAAAAACGGAACGGGCACTTCCCAAAATATAGTAACAAAACGATTATGTCCAACGGATAGGGTGTCTTTTCCAATGAAAAACGATACCCAAGAACAGTCATGTTGGTTGTGTAGTTTTTGTTTTAGGGCGCTGTGAGTGACACCAGCATGTCAGGTTCACATTTTTTGTCAATTTATACCAAGTTAGTGTCTGATTAATCGCACTTATACTGCCCGTCATAGCGTCGAACAACGAGCAATACGCGCGCCATTGTTAGTGTGCATTCAGCTGATTTAAATGTCATGTATTGTTGTATATTATTGTATATACATACGACAAAGAATTATCACTACTTATATTTTAATGTGGAAAATCAAACATGAGTGTAAAATCAACAATCTTAGTTTTCACAGTGATAAAATAATCTGAGACTGAAATAATTTGTAACTGATTCATTTAGTGCCTTTAATTGATTACTACATTACCTACATATACATTTGTATTATACTTCCGATTGGAGAACATTACTTTGTAAAATAATATTGATGTTATCATTATATTTTGTAAATATTGTATGATTATATTTAAAATATAATCATACAATATGTAATCATACAATATTTACAACATTTGTAAATATTGTATGATTATATTTTGTACATATTGTATATAACTATGGAGGTGAAAGCCTTTATGTGAACGATCTTCTTGAGCCCACTGAGCGCTTGGAAGGAATACTCCCCAGGGAGTGGAGATGGTGCACACAATGTGTGCTGGTTCGCATTGTATCCTATGACCGGGGTAATAATAAAATTGTAAAGCGCTTAGAGATGATTATCAATCGTGATAAGCGCTATATAAAAATTGGATATTATTATTATTATTATATTATTCAATGAGACATTTCCTGTATTGTTATCTAATACCCTTGTTAAGGGTGAAAAGATATATTAATAAATTTCAATTTCAATTTTTAGCTGTGTGCCGAGAGAATATGCATAGTTGTTTAATACTATGACGGGCAGTAACTACTACACCACCAAAATGACTGTTCATGGTCCGATGGACATAATCATTTTGTTACTATATTTTGGGAAGTGCCCCGTTCCGTTTTTGGGGGTCCACCCGGCTGTATAGGCTACGTAATATCTGATATTTAGATATTCTGATATTGACTATTAATTATGCGGCAGCCTATCAACATGTATTTGTGTATGGAATATGGTTATAATAATGTTTTAAATTTTGCTCTCAAAATTGTTATCTTCGATCTTTTCTTGTTTGTATGACAAATCGGTATTTGATGTCGATATCAGTCCTCCCCCGCCCCCCCCCCCCCCTTAATTATCCCAATCTATGCTCACGTACATACTTATCGCGAAATACGTACACACATGTACACACGTGTATGCATGCGACGATAAAGCAAATGACACTGACCGAAGATGGCAGATGACGAAGATGTTGAGAAGTAAGTGTTTGTATTTTGCTGACTTGTTACTGCGTAAAACTGTGTCCAAAATAATAGAATGGCAAAAGTATGTGACCTAAACCGGCCTTCCAAAAAGCCTTATGTGTATTTTTTCAGTCTGAAGATTCCGTTTTCACCATCTCTCAGTGGTCTTCTATACCATTTACTTTACCAGACTACGGGTGATGTACTAATCTGTGCGCTGACTTCTTTTTTGCTATACATGAAACGCAAAGGATTGGAGTTCGCGAATTTGTTTTGAATTTAATTTGCGATACTTACTAAATAAAGCGCCGCAACGTAGTACGAATAACGCGCGGAAATATGTCGATGTATTAGCGGTTTGGCCTTAAAAAAGCCTATGAATCGTAAATTACACGCGGGCTATGTAATTCAAAGAAACTTTTATGGACAACTTACGATGTAGGCTTGGGCGTGAGATGCTTCACCTGAATTGCCAATATGAATATGGATTATGTTACGGCGAACAGCCGTCCATTTTGTCAATTGTCATTCTTCTTTTCTAGTAAAATAGTATCATAGAACTTTACTATCGCAATTTTAACACCCAACATATTACTGTGTAAGATCTATCATTGCAATTGATAAATTGATGTGAATTACGTAATTAAATTTCCAAAATATGTTGATTAGCAAGCCCAAACTGTTTAACTTTAATTTTAAGTCAAGTGTTTACTGTTTAGACTCTCTAGTCCTTTTTTCTCATAATTTTCAAGGACAAGGCAATCTTGCTATGTGATCTTATTCTTATTGTCTTTTATATTCATGTTACTGTTAGCATGTTTTGAAAGCTGAGTATATTCTTGACCTTGTCTATCTTTTGGCCAACCAGCAAATAAATTATCAGAACAAAAAAAATACATAGAACATACATGTACACAAAATTCTAAAACAAGTCAATATTTTTAACAACAAGACATAATATCGAAAACCCTGACTGGCATCAGTCAATACCCCATTCAAAACCTAAAGAGTAAATGAAATTGATTACTACCAATTGTTCACCATTTTGCAATTCTGCGGGATGATCCCAAAGTCAAACACATCAAATTCCCTACAAATTTTACATTTAAAACAAACAAGCATAACATTTGCTATATTTCCACCTGGATTCTGGTGATCAGTTCAATAAAAAATGATAAATTAATTTGCAGCAAGTCCCAGAAGACTCAAAATTTACTTTGTCAGTAACCATGGTAACTACTTTTTCGGCCAATTTCGGCAAAAGATATGGGAACTTGTCAACTTGTCTTAGATTATATGACTAATCTCCCAAATATAATTTGTTTTAGTATGCTAGCTAACTTCAATTAGAAAGGATACCTTTCCGCCTGATACTTGGTAATTGTGTTTCTTCGGCAACATGTAAGCAAGTATGGTGTGTTGTTGGAATGTAGGTAGCTGAGCTGAGCTAACCTATAATGCAAAGTTCCCCTTGTCCTCAATATGTATTTATTTTGTTCAATCCCCCTTTACTCATCAGCTTCGATGAAGACTTTGACGATGGGGATGAACAGCTGGATGATCTTCCCAATGAAGAGGTAATCATTCTTTTCTCAGACTTTTCTCAAAGTCACTTCATATTTGTCTTAAATTGTAATTACTAAATATTTTCCACCTACTTTTATGTCATTAAAAAGTTAAACAAAATTAGGAGTTGCCAATTTGTAGAGGAAAACAATGATCAATTTTGCCTTAAAATAGCTCTCGTCCTTGATGGGTTAACAAAAGTGCAAATAATATTACATGTAAAAAGTATTTTGACACTTTCATGTTATCTGAGATATTCTGAGTCTGATGTTTGTGTTGTAAAATGGGCATTTGGTAGAAATATGTTATGGCCAACGCTCAAAATTAGCACAGGCCCGATGGCCCGGGGCCACCAAAAATTGCTGTGGGGCCAGTAAAAAACTCATATTTCCAATGTTTGGTGGCCCGATCGGGCCACCAAATGTTGAAACTATTGTGCAGAAAATTATGGTAATTATTTTCAATTTTGATACCTCGTAGAAAACACTTGATTTGTGGTTTAAAAAGGGAGGAAAGAGAGGTCGATAACTAAAATTTTCTGAGCGCATTTTGTTTTCAGCCGACAGAAAAGTCGCAGAGCGCAATTTTCACAAGTAAAAGCGGCATATATTGTTTCTGCCCCCCCCCCCCCTTACCCCTATGTAATAGTTTTACTGTAATAGAATTACTGCACACACTGGACAATAATCACAGAGTGTGGAAGTTCCGATTTGGATAGGTAGAAGGATATCGAATTCATTTAATTATCAGTTCAATTTGTATATAAAACTTGTATAAATGATAGGAAATATCAAGAATAATATTTCGGTAAACTTTTATTTTTGACCGTAATCAGATCGAAAATCAGACTTGGTTTATTTTGTTATATTTTGTTTTCCTTCATGTGTGTGATCTCAAGATAGGGATTTTGTATTTCTTTCATTGTTTTTGTTCCTTTTTTTTCAGTATTTCTTTTTTTTAGCATATGATTCTTTGTTTTATATCAATATTCAGTGTGATTTATTATGAATAACAGATTAAATGTTCGATTTTGTACCGTATTTGTCGGTGTATTACCCGCTCTGGTGTATTAACCGCATCCCTAACTTTGGGGGGTTTTCCATGAAAAAAAAAAAAATTTGATAGTATATAATTCTTGATTTTTGGATGGTCAAAATGTGCCGAGAGTAAGAAAAACCATCCATCTTTTCCAGAGTTTTATTCTATGAAATATACTTCAATTTACTGAAGTCTCTGAAGCACATTAAGGAAATTATGAGCCCCTTCCCCGATCAATCCGTAATTTATAACATTTTTTGAGCTTAACAGAAAACAAAACACGGAACACTATGCATGGGACTGTAGTGAACGAACGAAGACAAACGGAAGACAAACAAAAACAAAACAAAACATGAATAAAATCAGAGATGAAAAAACTGTACCTTGATGTGTTTATTCCTTCTTACAAGTTCAGATTTGGTTATATCTACCCTTGATATTAGTAAATTAGGGAATAAGAAATTGTGATCGTAAGTTGCAAGTGGAGATACAAATATGCGTGGTGAAAGCTTGAAGCCTGGAACTTACGTGATTTGGTATCTCCCAAAATAAGGGGTGGATTCAACAAAACCTTGGGTAAGGGTTACGATGAAAGAACTTATAAGAAGGAAATAAATATCAAGGTACATTTTGTCATCTCTGTTTTGAAAGATTCTTTGAAATTATTTTGTCTTTTACGAAATATTTAACAGGAATCTGCTAAATATTCAACTTAGTTTACCTGCAAACATTTGAACACCCCTACATATAAATTGACTCAATTGACGCAATTTTGATTTATTTTTCACTAACCACTACTTTGATTATAAGAGAAAATGTATATATTGATAAATGCTACGTATTACAGTAAGCTCTTTTGGGAGGCTAAACCAACGTTGTATATATTCCAACAGCGCTACAAGGTGTCCTAAAAAAAACTTGTTTTCCTCAAGTAGGCAATTTGAGTGTACAATTTTCTTATATCCGTGTATTAACCGCTCCCCCCATTTTTGCGGTTCTCCCGCCAGAAAAAAGGGGCGGTTAATACACCGGCAAATACGGTATTTATTCATTTTTATGCCTCTGTAACGAAGTTGCCGGAGGCATTATGTTTTCGGGTTGTCCGTCCGTCCGTCCGTCCGTATGTACGTACGTCCCGTTCTCGTGATCGCATTATCTCAAGAACGGATGGACGGATTCTGACCAAACTTGGTAAATATGTATGTATCTTGGGGATCCAATGAACTGATTGGATTTTGGGGTCATGAGGTCAAAGGTCACAGAGCTCATTATATATGCAAAAATATCTTGTGATCGCGTTCTCAAGAACTGCTCAACGGATTCTGCCCAAACTTCGTACATGTATGTATCTTGGGGAGCCGATGAACTGATCAGATTTTGGGGTCATGAGGTCAAAGGTATATATTAGGCAATGACGGAGGCATCATTTTCGACTGCGCGCAGTCGAAGATCCATGTAGGTTAATATATATTTGTGTTAACATAATGTCACATTGTTGATGAAGAAATAAATATTATTCAAGACAAGGCAAAATCTGCATTTGGGCCATTCTTTGAAAAGTGAAACTTTTTTGGAAAAAATGAAGTTTGTTTTTTCAGTAGTTTTATTTCATTATTGGAAAGATCAGTGTCCAAGGTTTCATGAAATATTTTTTATTTTTTATTTAGAGAATTTCTTAGAAAAATTCATAAATTTTCATATTTCAATATTCAAATAAAAATCATAACTCAGGAAATTATCAAGCTAGCCCATTCCGTTTATTCTCCTGTACATGATGATACCAATTTTGTGACAATTGAACTTCATTTTACTATCTAAATCTAATATTTGTAAAATTTCTATTTCCATTCACATTGTACATGTCACACACGTGACCACCCCAAAATGTCACACACGTGACCCAGACATCCCCACATAATAACGTGCATTAAAAAACAACCGTGCGAGATAATTTTAATCTTTCACCATTTTCTTACTTATAGATATATATCAGTTGTCTGATACTAATATAAACATTTTAGCTTTTCATATTACACAGGATTTCCAAAATGAAATTGAGTTAAATTTGTTTTCTTCAAAAGTGCTCCCGTGCGAAGTCACACACGTGACCGATGCCATTTGACCTCTGTCCTTTGGCAACATAATCCTAATAAAATCTTTTGTGTTACACATGAAAGACTTCAACATATGCAAGTCATATATGAAGTTCACATCACCATACCTCCTATACTTACTAAAATATAAGCATCCTATTTCAGAATTTTTCCTATTTTGGGTCACACACGTGACCAAGAATGGCCCATTATGTTTTAACTTTTAATGCTCAGAGAAGAAAGATTTGTTCAATTTGTCTGCATGATTGGAAATTGGCATAAACATGTTGATCATGGCATGATTGGATCCTGATCAAATGCTGTTCCAATGATCAGGTGCAGCATTACTGGATCATGATCTTAACTTTGTGTTTCTGTGATTGTAAACAGGAGGCAGATGCAGGGGACCACATTGACGTGTTACCAGCAGGAGAGGGGGTACAACAGACTGAGCGAATCACAACACCATACATGACCAAATACGAGAGAGCAAGAGTGCTGGGGACAAGAGCCCTGCAGATAGCGTAAGTTTGCTAGTTAAACCGAAAACTCAATGAAAATCCTATAATATGCATATTGTACCTCTTCTGAAAGCTGAGAACATACTGAGCCTGAAAATGTTAATTTTGAAGCCCTAACACCGCCCAGAAAACAATTAAAAGCAAATTTAAACTCTTATTCTGAACCCCGATTTTCGCCGTTTGACGGCGATTTGGTGCAGAGAAATTTGATGACGTCACAGGTTGACTAGGCCCAAACCACCCCGCGTACGGCGGCCGCGGACGGTAGAGCGGTAGTACCATAGTACCCTTTGCCTCCCCCAACGATCCCCCAGTCCAGCTCGCGCGAGTTATGCTGCCCTGCTCAATCGATAGAACGCCGTCCTTGTCAATGTCATTTTTCTTGTTAGATTCGACCTGATATCTGCAAAATCGGAGAATGGTGGAAATGTCTGAAGGAAGTGAAGATTTCAGGCATGGTTTTGAGGTGGAAATCGCGAGTTCGCCAGTATCGACAAAGTTGAATTCGAGTCGCAAAGTCGGGAAAAGGTGCATGGCGTATGGTAGATCGACAAAACTATCACTTTCATGGCCTCTTTGACTTTGACATTATATTGTATTTTTCTCTGTCGGCATTCTAAGCCGACAGTGAAAAATAACAATAATAATGTCGAAGAGGCCATGAAAGTGATTTGTCGATCTGGCGTATGGCTGCGGCAATTGTATAGCGAATTGCACCATGTCCATGCACTAGTTTGCCGGGAAAAATGCTGGGGGAAAGGGCGCATTGAAACCCGCACTCCGGTGTCGGCATGCTACCCCGCTAGCTGGCCGTGCCGCGCTCGTGAAGAGTACCCTACGAAACAAATTAATGTAACGTACCCAAAATCAACTAAATCTTCAAAAATTGCTCAAATAATGGTCATGATTTCAAAGTAGTTATCTTTTTTACCTGTTTTGTGTAACTACTTTGAAATCATGACCATTATTTGAGCAATGGTCGAAGATTTAGTTGTTTTTGGGTGGTACGTTACATTAATTTGTTTCGTATGGTACTCTTCACGAGCGCGTCACGGCCAGCGTAGCGTGCCGACACCGGAGTGCGGGTACAATAGTGAACTAGCGCCAAAAGTCTCCCAAATCCCCGTTATCATTGTCGCTGTCTGATGAATCATTCCTGTCCTCTTCTTCATCTTCTTCGGAAAAATCCATTGCGAAACTCAGTTCGAGAGTATTTTCCTCCATTTTCCTCGAAATAAAACTGTCGAGCTCGATCGTACGTTATCAAAAAGCAATATACACAACACATGCAGTACATAATTATGCAATGCAAGCGCGTCGCTTTGCTTGATCAGCTGATCGGCCGGGCCCATTCAACCGGTGACGTCACGATTTTCAGGCCGATCGTTGAGCGAATTTCAGTCAACGAGACGGCTCTCTTTTGCCCCATTTTCGAAGACTTTTTAAGTCAAATTTCAACATCTATATCGCGGATTAAGTTAATATCCTTAGAAAAAGTAACATTTCCTTCACAAACATACCAAATTTTGCCAATTTGAAAGTCAACGAGGGTTCGGTTTAAAAGGATCTAGTAACTTTGTTGACATGTGCAGAAACTGACAAAAGGTTGATCAAACATGTATTTCTGTGATCTGATATGTCCACCGAGTGATGTGTGAAAATTCTATGGTAAATGAATGTCTTATGCCTAGGTGGAGGCACTTCACCAAATTTTGGGTAGGTACATATGTATGTGCCTCCCCAGGGTTCCAATGTAGAGGCTCTGGAGCAGATCGCTGCGTTTGCAAAGGAGGGTCTCTCTGGCAGCTGTTCATATTCACTACCAGCAGACCCAGCGTAACGGGCGGAACGACCAATATTCAGGACTTTGGGGGTCTCCGGAATGAAAAATTAAGCTAAAAAGGGGGGTCTTGAGAGGAGCACATACCTATATTGCCAGGTATAGGGAGTATTCCCCCCCCCCCCTGAGTCATATGACCAAGTGACCAAGTAATGAGTGAAAATGCAAAGTAATGTTTGCTAACTCATTGCACTGACTTTGTATCCCCCCCCCCCCCCCCCAGGGTCATATGACCAAGTGACCAAGTAATGAGTGAAAATGCAAAGTAATATTTGCTAACTCATTGCACTGACTTTGTACACATTTATGATTATCGACTAGATAATTATAAATCTGACCACTTCAATCATACATATCTTTATAACGAAAGAGAAATTTGGCTTATGTGTTCCCTCGCACTTTACCCAATGTTGATGCACAAAAAACAGTTATTTACGACAGTTGTTTCTCCTTTCCTCCCCCAGCATGAATGCACCAGTTATGGTTGAGCTTGAAGGGGAAACAGACCCTCTACAGATCGCCATGAAGGAGCTTAAGTAAGTTTCTTAACTCACTTCCTTTTTTATGTAATTCCCATAGAGTTATATACATTGTATACTGTATACACCATATATTTCGCGAGGGTTTTAATTTCGCGAATCACTTGTGAATCCTGAAAATTAACATCACGCTAAAATATTGACACCAAACGCACAGCAATACATGTACATCTATTGCATGCATTTCTGCACTAGCATCTCTCTGGAGACAGTCATAAATGCGTGTTGGTAACAGCCGAATGCAAATTTAACCACTCACGAAATTGTCGTAAAGTCCTGATTCGCGAAAATGTATGTACACTAAATATATGGTGACATACAGTAGTTCCTTTTGGACTGTGCAAAACTTCTCTGTTGATAACTAAACAATATCACCGAAAAGCACACGAATCCATGCACCCTACTTGAAAAAAAAACAGGTGTACAACAGTCCAGTTCATTTCCTATCGCAGTAAGGCCAAGTGTTCAATGCGTGTTCTTGAACAACAGTGATGAACTTCACTTTTGTGAACCCTGGCCCACATACTGCTTCTCCCTATTTTCTTAAAACCTGTATTTTTGTATAATGTGCATATACCGTATGTTAACCCTCCCAGTGTCACGGGCCGATTTAATCGGCCCAGGTTCCGCCACCAAAACGTTCGGGCCGATATAATCGACCCGCACTTTGACAAGCTCTTACATGCTTACTGATTCAGGTCATGAGCTGTAAGCTCAACTGTGATTGGTCGAGACGTATGGCAATGGATGATATAAAAGATAAAGTCTCAATTTGTTTTGTCCAATCACAATGATTGTTTCTTTTTACCCTTGTTTGGGTTTTTTTTAAATCTGTTTTTTGTTACGTGAATCAGCCCGGAAGTGGGTTTATCAATACGTGTGTGTACGAGTGATGAGTACGTGTATATAAGTAGTGTGCGCGCTACGTGCGATGCGCTATTCGCATGTGTCACAGTGGTCGCTATTGTTATGCAGTATTTTCAGTACATGATTTACAGTGATTTAGAGCTAACTTTTGAAGTTCTCGGAACCAAGAATGAGTGTTTCAACGGAGGACGAGGAGCCATTTATCAACCTAGAATCGGCATTTATCGAGATATTTTTGGTAACTGATGATTACTACATTGATATACAACGTCAACACCAAACAGACACGGACACAGAAATAAAATTGTATGAATAATACGATATTTTCGTGGGATTCTCGTACTTCTAGCTAGGCCGCTAGGGCGCTAGGCAGTACGCTATGTTGACGCCAGGCCGACCGGCCAGGCGCTCGATGTCGGGGATTCCCGTTGAGTGTTGATCGAAGCTGGAAGTTTCGCCAACATTATTGTTATCATTTTGTGTTTTGCTCAGTAATTTCCCCATGCTATCACTAGGAAAAAAACAGCAAATAACTGACTGAGAGTGTGATTAGTGATAATTATTTTTTATCTGCTAACTAGAACAGATCATTTACAATTATTATTCTCGCTCGAATTGATCGAAGTGGAAGTCGTGGGCGTGGAAGATTTTGATGGTGTTGTGCTTTGCGTACACCAGAAAATTGAACCTTTTATCCCTAAAAACTATTGCATGTGGTTTTCCTGTTTTCATATTTTGAAAATTACAATGAATGAAAGAACTTCTAGATCTAGATAACTAAAAATAAATTATATGCACAAATTATAAGCCTCTTGACGGCAGCTAGGACTCGGGAGCAGGAGAGGTTTTACTTTTACCGAAGGCGAAGACAAAGTCATCAAAATCGAAATCATATTGTTGTCGTAAACTGAATAGTTGGCAGAATTATACATTATTCTGGTCCTGGAGCATCTATTGTCGTAAATTTATTGTCATAAACATAATATATTGATGAATACAAATTTGTATTTTACTAAACAGATGAGCATTTCCTACAATATAATCCTTGAATAACAAAATGACGTTGTCGAGCGCAGATTTTAGGCGGAAAAGATGGTTGTAATTGTATGTGTCTAAATGAGGGCGCCCTTCTATAGCAATGAGGGCGCTCTACATAAAACTGATTTGAAAATGCACGAACATAATATACGTTCAAAATTATATAACCAATACATGACAATACCTTACAGAAAATTGTATAAAACCTAACTATAGACAGTCCAACTCCAAAGTCCAAGGCAGAATAAATATGCTGCACAATCATAATTTTCGCAATATTTCGTACGTGACATCGATGCACAATTTTGGCGATAAAAACGCCATCAAACATCGTATGAAGACAAGCTTTTTTTTCCCAGAAAGATAAATGTACATGCTACAATGTGTATGTAAAAATGTATCATGTTTTGTTACTCATTATATGATAAAATGCTGTGGTCAGGTGCAGGTAACATTTTGAAATTTGTATTGCATGGCCTAGAGAGGGCGCCCTACTCAACAATGAGGGCGCTATTTATCAAAAAAATATAGAAAACGCAAGAGTATACCGTAAGCTTCAAAATGATATATGACCTGTTGGGAAAGCTTTGAAGAAAGTGTTTTAAAATTATCAATCAACTAGACACTGTAATTCACCATAAATATGCCTGACACTGGCAACAGTGCTATATGACACATATAGGGTTAATAATTGTGTTGTATTTTACACTGTATTATGCTTTTTGGTCGAATAAATAATAATAATAACTTCAGTTTAGTGGGTTAAAGGGATTTTTGCATCTTGTGATTAATGGGAATGTAAGGTAGACTTATCCATCTATCTATCAGGCCATAGTTCATCCAGACATAGGACAAAGCCCTCCTCATGGCAATTCCGTTCTCTTCTATCTCTAGCTATCCTGGGCCACGTGGCTGTTCCCATGTATGATGTTATTTCATCTCTCCATCTTTTCTTTTGCCTCCCTCTACTTCTTGTCCCCTTCCTTGGTTGCCATTCTGTTAAGTTAGACTTAGAGTATGCACAAATAGGGAAAATAATATAATACATGTATCAGAAGACAGACTGCACTAATAGAGTAAGTGCATGGTCCTATATGTTTCTGGAGGTAAATGGTTAATTCTTTCCTTCACAATTAAGTCACATTTAAAAACAATTCTTTATATATGAGTTAGCATCAACAAATGCAAGATGTCCATAACTCCCAAATAATTCTAAAGGAGTGGTCACATTGGACACGACTCCCCACGATTAGACCCACGAATGCAGTACGCATTGGTACAAATCAATGGCAAGCCGTTTTTAACATTTATTCCTATTTCTTGATATCAAGAATTCAATTCTTGATATCACGAAATCGAATTCTTGATATCAAGAAATGCATTCTTGATATCAAGAAATACTTTTCTGTATTGGTAATACTTGATATAAAGAAATAAACTGATATCAATAATTCAATTATTGATATCAAGAAATAGGAATAAATGTTAAAACGGCTTGCCATAGATTTGTACCAATGCGTACTGCATTCGTGGGTCAAGTCGTGGGGAGTCTTGTTCAATGTGACCACTCCTTTACCTGTTTTTGTTGACTGATTGACTCTCATGTTGTTTCTTTGTTACAGGGCCCGGAAGATTCCCATCATCATCCGTCGCTACATCCCAGACGGGAGCTTTGAAGACTGGGGGTGCGATGAGCTCATCATCGACTGAGGTCCTCCCACCTACAAAGAGATGTGGTGGGCAATGGCTTGGATGAGCATCATCCATCAGGCCTGTCATCCATCCCTCACCTAATCCAACAGTTCCCCAACCCTTGGTAATAGCATGAATTGGTCCCTTACCTCAATTCATATTACCGTGGTGGACGATAGAGTACCAACGTGTTGGGTAATGGAGTAGAAAAATAAAATCTATCCCTCACCTCCTGCCCTCGGACTCGTCCCGAAGGTCCCCCAAACTGGGTGATAACATGAACTGTTCCCTTTACCCACTTCCTATAACGGTGGTGGACAATAGAGTACCAATTAGTATTAGTAATGATGTCACTTTCTTTTGTATTAACATGGCAATGAATCTGAAGAAGTTGTCCTTTGATTTGGGACTTTTGATAGTGGCAACCGCTAGGTCACAGTTTGTTAGCTTGCCTGACATTTTAAAAACCTGTTACTCATGGCAATGAATAGCTGTCACATAAGTACACTTTGGTATTCCTGGATTTAAAAAAAAAGCCCTTCTCCCCGGTCTCCCCCTCCATTATTCCCCAGCAACATTTAGATGAGGACATGGATGAACCAAAGTTCCTTATGTTTCACACTGTCTCAGTCAATTCTACATTTTTCTCCTTAGTGTCCCAGCGCCTCAAATTATCAAAAACATGGAAGTCGATTTGACAGTTATAAGAATCAAGTCATCTACGCATGCATACAAATGTATGTAAATGCAAAATATTATGATCCTTTTTATTCAAGGGGGATGATCTATTCATTTATATTAGTCTGTAACAGTATCACCTTTTGATAGTTTTTGATAAATCAAACAAAACATAAATTGTATATATATATATATCAGTTTTTGTGGTTCAAAGGAATATGTGTACAATATCACCTTTTTATAGTTGTTGATACATCAAACAAAAATTCCCCCATTAGTCCCCACCATGGTCATCAGTCACGCATTCATCTCCAAGCTGCAATATGTCTGAATTATATCCAGCTTTGGGATATCATAATGTATATTTGCTATTACTGGGGGTGTTGCTGAAAGGGTTGCTTGAGTTGTGATCAATTGCAAAGTGGCAATTAAATCCAATCAGGAAATATGAGTATTCAAGTGAATTGAATTCGCCCATTTAGGGAAATTTTTTTAGACTAACGTTTAATTGCAACATTGCGATTTATTGCAATTCTTTGAGCAACACCCTCCAGTACTCTTACTTACAATATAAGTTTCATTTTATTTTCTAAAATGATTTACTATAAAATGAGTATCTATATGTTTGTATTCTTCTGCTTTATAGAACTTAATTACAGTTCCTAGAACGGGAAGATCATTACTTAAAACAGTTATTGTAATATTGTGGGGGGGGGGGGGGGGGGAAATACAAAGAAGATTTATGATGGCTTATCATTGTGTTAACTACTATTATTTTGAAGAACAACAAATGTCACTGTGAATATTCCTTGAGTATGTACAAGAAAGTATAGTTATTTTAATTTCTATGAATATAATCTTTAATACAACTAAACAAAAGCAGTGCCAATGGTTCACTGAAATGCCAATTATGTTACATTACAATGTAAATGTCGAGGAAGTCATCACACAATTACACACACATTGTAAGTTAACATAAATTTGATTATTTTGTGGGCCTTTTCCATTTCCTTAATGCCTACAAAACCTGAGCAGTAATGATCTTATGCTTGTAAATATACTGACTTTTTTTTCTGTTTTTAATAATAAAACAAATTGAAGAAAGGAAAATACCTGTTAAATTGTTTTTGTTTTAAATGTAAAACATGAGCTATTATCTCCAGTAAAAACATCATCTGATCGATATGTCACTTGTCCATTTCGAAATTCATTTCATCACAATCTAAACAAATTTGTTAACAATTACCTTGAGTAAAGTTGGAGTGGAAATACCCCGCCAATGTTGAAGCCGGGACAGTCTGGTGAACTTTGCAGGAAGTAGCAAACAAAAATCTTACTTGAGGTAGTTGTTGCTGTACAGCACCAATAACAGTACAGAAGACCACGCAGACCTATTCTGATGTCAACGAGGGGCAAATAAGTTTGTAAATTTTATAAGCCCACATTCCAGGTATAATCCAACGTATAAACATCTTTGTTTTTATTGTATATAGATTAATTTCGAAATGGACACCAGCTTTTATATTCATGCTTTACAACAATCGTATGTTTTACCCTCCCCCCAATTTTAGTTAGCCAGTGATCATGAAGTGTTACTTTTCAAGGGATCAGTTTTCTCAACATTTGCAATAAAATGTAACTCACACTTTTATATAAGATAGGTTTTAACTTTATTTGGCAGCAAGTTCAGGTTTCTTTTCACATCTAAGGTAATTGGAAAGAGAACCAACAGTTCATAAAATGTAATATGCGCAAGATGATGTGTATGTATACAGCAAAGTTTACTTGGTACTTCTAGAAGGAATTACATAATCGTACACAGTTGACCAATAATTTAGTTGGCTGTTGCCCAATTGGGCAACCAAACTAGTCCATTTATGAAATGTTACTTGCCCAACATCAATGTTTACTTGCCCCAGGCAAGCGGGCAAGTGTTAGTGTCGAGCCTTGAATACACATGATACAGTATACTAGCTTGTACATGTATTTGCATTCATGACTGTGTGTATGTTTCTGTTGGTTTCTGTGGTTGGACTGATTGGAAGGGAACGTGCCCTCCGTAGCTATGCTACTGCATCTGTTCATGCTTGTTTGTGAGTTCTGCGGTGCATGTACTATTACATGTATTTTTTGTTTTGTTTTTAGTGTGGGTGTGTGATTTTCTTTGGCTTTTGAACCTATGACAGAGCACAGAGAGACGGTTGTCCTTGGAAGGTGGTATAATAATGGTAATAGCTACTGAAGGTCATTGTATCAGGGTTCGTAGCTCGTAGAGGGCGTACGTATTGCATGGTCAACGCGAGTCAGATAAGTGGGATTACCCCCTCTCACACCAGTAGGGTGCCGTTAGCTTTATGTGTAATAATGGATAATTAAAGGACAAGGCATACGGTCAAGAATAGTCTAGCACAATGGTTGTCCAGGAAAATAGAGCCATGTAAGATTGTATGTGATGCATGGATCACTTGTTTGCTTAAAGGTATGGTGACAAGAAAACTGCCTCAAAATTGGGTTTTACTGTATCTAAGGTAGATTTTCATGAAGATTACTAATACAAACATATTTTCCTCGTGGGAAAACCCGGTAAAATAAAAAAATCAACTTGTAAATTCTCTTTCGGAACCCCCGTAAAAAAACTGAGTCCCGGGCGAACAAAAAATGACGTCATCTTTGTGACGTCACCGGCAGGCAATCGCAGTTTAGCTCGGTCATAGACGTACACGCTGAGTACAATACTCACGTTGACACAGAGATATTATTTCCATTTGTTTCAATATTTGCAAACATTTGTTCAGGTTTATATCATGGGACGATATACACTCAGATGTGTAGCTGCATCCTGCTACAATTCATTTCTTAGCAATTCTTAAGCATTTTCAGTAAAACCTCAATTTACAAGCAAAAACGAGTTTGTTTTACAAGCAAGTCATAGGCTCTGCATGTAAACAATGCACATTCCTCCGCGTTGCGGTCTGCAAGTGATGTCATGAATCGGGTGACACGTGCGCACATTTCCGCTCTGCTATAAATGACTTTTTTTAGGAGCATGGAACGCCGATGCGTAATAAAGCAAAAAAGTTGCATGAAATTTACCTTTTTTTCCCAACTTAAGGATTTCTTTGAAAAAAAGAGTGTGGTATATCAATAAAGGCACATATTTAAAGCTATAAACCTGAATCAAAGCCGGGATTGCACCCCTCCTTTAAAGGGAACCAACACCCATACATAATGCTCTAATCAAAGAGATGATAGTTGCAGTAATCCATTCCACCAACAAATTCTGAAAAATACTGGTCGTTTAATTTCCTGTAAAAACGTTAAAAATCTTAATTTGAAATCTCATCATACTTCATTATGTTTTCAATGGTCTGCAGAAGAGGAACATAGTTCTTTACTGGTGTAATGTATTACTAATCACTATTATCTCCGCTAATAAGGATAATATTGGGGTGTTGGGTTCCTTTAATAATTTATGAGCAAGGAAAGAGCACAAAGAAGATGTCCTTTTGTCACAAAATGTTGTGCTGTATGGAATCCCTGAAAATCATAATTTACAGTAATACAATTCGTGCACAGAATACCACTAACAAGAAAATGTACAAGCTACTTTAGCTACACAATAAAATAATATACACTTTCAGAAAAAATAATAGTACCCGACAATCATGTTTAGTAGGCCTACCATACATACAGTCTGTGCATACAACTTGTCTGCATTTGGCTTGCCATAAGTTCCCGTAATCCAGTGCGAGCCATCGATATGGTGCGAGCCCAACTACCTTTCCGGTCAAATTTACATCGAATATCCTATTCACTTTCATCGAACTTACAGATATGGATATTACAAGCATCAAAGAAGAGATTATGGTAAGAATTCTTCAAAACTCAGGAGATTATTTGCCGTTTTGCTTTGTGTTTTTACCCTGCTTTTGGCTAGCCGCTGCCATAACAGCTCAGGACACGATATCTTGACGTTCTACCGCGCCGGAACTCCAGGCGCCGATAAGCACTGGGCGGCCGGCACTCTGCAGCTGCATATAAACCCCTCAAAAAAAGTTCGGAAACTCAAGTTTGATCGATCATATCTCTCGTATTTTTTAATAAGCATATTCGAAATTGGTCTCACAATAAAGCCTCATTATATACCGTTCAAACGGTGCATTATGTGTAGTGATTATGCAATTGGGGCGATTGCAGTAGGCAGTAGCCCAGAGAATAGTGGGAGGCACATCTACAAAGTATATAACTAGTATGAGTATGATCAGCTCTGTGCGTAGCACAGAGCTGTGAATTACTGACGATCGAAATGGTGTAGCGTTTTTGCGATGAGGTGTTTTTATCACCTTTAATTATAATTTTTTTGTATTTGGTTAACCTTTTCTAGAGAACAAAAGTGCGTTTTATCTGCGCGCTACATAACCTAACCAGGCTCTGTGCGTAGCACAGAGTCTGGCATATTGAAGTGTGTGTTAGGTGTATCGGTCGTAACAATTATTGGTAAAAATAGTATATAAGATACTATACAATTTATATCTGGTTTTATACTTACGACGGATGTTATCCATGGACATCAATGGTCCACTGTCTTGATACATGAGGCTCCATTCGGTGTATTAATTCACAAAATTAGGTTTTTATCGTCCAGATTGTGGTAAGAAGCAAAAATTCCAAAATGGTATCCGAATTTGTGTCCACAGTGCGCATGCGTGAGGTCGCAGGTCAAACTTTGGCGTACGAGCCAAGATGTACTCATTAATGTTAACCTAACCGCCTGGCATATACATCGCTCGAAATCTTGCAGGAACATGTTTGTAGATGGGCGATGAGGTGTTTTATCCTCTTTAAGCAGATTTTTTTTAAATTTTGTTTACTTGTACTGCACCCTAAAATACCTATGTACGACGGCGCTACACAAAATTGCTATAAAAACAATGATAACCTACCTCAAATTGATTATTTATGTCGATTGTCCTTGTTAGAATCCCGCTGTGCGATGCCGACGGATCGAAAAAAAAAGCCGGATTCTAACAAGGACGATCGACATAAATAATCAATTTGAGGTAAGTTATCATTCTTTTTATAGCAATTTTGTGTAGCGCCGTCGTACATAGGTATTTTAGGGTGCAGTACAAGTAAACAAAATTTAAAAAAAATCTGCTTAAAGAGGATAAAACACCTCATCGCCCATCTACAAACATGTTCCTGCAAGATTTCGAGCGATGTATATGCCAGGCGGTTAGGTTAACATTGAGTACAGTGGCCTGGCTTATATGTATTAGTCAACCGATCGCCACTTACGCGCGGAACCGGAATAAAACCTCGCCTATATATCCCAGCATGCATTGCCGATGACTTTGGAGGCGACAGGACAATTTCGAATATTTGTGCGAAGCCGTTTGGGATTAATCATCAATTTGAGGTAAGTTATTATTCTTTTCATATAATTTCTATGTAGCGCGCAGATAAAACGCACTTTTGTTCTCTAGAAAAGGTTAACCAAATACAAAAAAATTATAATTAAAGGTGATAAAAACACCTCATCGCAAAAACGCTACACCATTTCGATCGTCAGTAATTCACAGCTCTGTGCTATGCACAGAGCTGATCATAGTTACGCGCTACATAGAAATTATATGAAAAGAATAATAACTTACCTCAAATTGATGATTAATCCCAAACGGCTTCGCACAAATATTCGAAATTGTCCTGTCGCCTCCAAAGTCATCGGCAATGCATGCTGGGATATATAGGCGAGGTTTTATTCCGGTTCCGCGCGTAAGTGGCGATCGGTTGACTAATACATATAAGCCAGGCCACTGTACTCAATGTTAACCTAACCGCCTGGCATATACATCGCTCGAAATCTTGCAGGAACATGTTTGTAGATGGGCGATGAGGTGTTTTATCCTCTTTAAGCAGATTTTAAAAAAATTTTGTTTACTTGTACTGCACCCTAAAATACCTATGTACGACGGCGCTACACAAAATTGCTATAAAAAGAATGATAACTTACCTCAAATTGATTATTTATGTCGATCGTCCTTGTTAGAATCCGGCTTTTTTTTTCGATCCGTCGGCATCGCACAGCGGGATTCTAACAAGGACAATCGACATAAATAATCAATTTGAGGTAGGTTATCATTGTTTTCATAGTAATTTTGTGTAGCGCCGACATATATGGGGGTTTCTGCGCACATCTTGGCTCGTACGTAGTACGCCAAAGTTTGACCTGCGACCTCACGCATGCGCACTGTGGACACAAATTCGGATACCATTTTGGAATTTTTGCTTCTTACCACAATCTGGACGATAAAAACCTAATTTTGTGAATAAATACACCGAATGGAGCCTCATGTATCAAGACAGTGGACCATTGATGTCCATGGATAACATCCGTCGTAAGTATAAAACCAGATATAAATTGTATAATATCTTATATACTATTTTTACCAATAATTGTTACGAGCGATACACCTAACACACACTTCAATAAGCCAGGCTCTGTGCTACGCACAGAGCCTGGTTAGGTTACAAAGTATATGGTCCACTCAGTCTCAGGTGGACCATTTACACGCAATTATGGTAATACACGAGAGATTACTATACTGCCTATTCAGTACACTGTACCGTTCATCAGTTGAACGTTGTGTGTTAGGATGCATCGGTAATGAAAACAGACGGGAAATAATCCTTTTTTTTCTACATTTTGCAATCTTCAAAACAACAAAGTCGGTAATTATTATCAAAGTATATGACTTAGGGATCACATAAACGAAAGTTTGTTTGCATTTGCTGGTAAATTTAGGGAGAAATCGGCCGACAAAAATTGTTTATGTTTTGGATAGTGCAGCAGGCGGAATGGTTGATCTCCACACAATGCTACTGTAATGTACCTGGGTCAATCCACGTCAAATCAACCAATTTTCAGACATTTTGTCACCCGACCCCCTTCGATTTTGCTAAAATTCGCACCAATTGTTCCCCCAAGTGTCTGACGGAAAACCCCGAAATTTTTTGCCCCGAAGTCATTCGGTTGCTAAGTTACGGCAGCGCCTAGCAACCAATGCGCGGTCAAACCGTTTCTTCTTTAAAATTTTGGCCATTTTTGATTATCTGCTGTAGCTAAAATTGAAAAGCCAGAGCTCTCATTGTCTGGAAATTGGAAGAACTTTGTCATCTCTACAAGATGTATTCATTATGTCGCGGGTCGAGTTTTCGTTTTCGCGTACGAGGTCACCGAAAATGGCTTTAAGCGAAAAATTAATTTTTTTAAAAGCATGTTTGGATGCCCATAGCTTAAAAATTACTAGATATTTTGCTCTAATCTTTTATAGTATTAAAGACCTTCACTTCCTTTACAGATTAAAAAAAAAATGAGCGTGATTGGTCAAGTCGTTTTCGAGTATAGCGCCCTCAAAGTTTGGATTTTTCAAAAATGCACCAAGTTCAAGGTCAAAGGTCACCCGAAGTCCAATCGGGATCTTCACCAATTTTTGTGTACTTACAGATATTTACCTATATTTTCAGGGGTTACCAAAGAAATTTTGCTACCGGAACGTTTAATGGCTTAATTACGCTAACGAAAATGGTCGTAAACAACCCAAAATGCTCAAAATTGCCATATAATTGGCTTTAGGGCATATTTCGAATCTCTCTCACACGCAATATAAAAGTTTATAAATACTGTTCTTCAGAGAATTGGCAGACATTTACCTATATTTTCATGGGTTAGCAAAAAAAAAATTGCTACCGAAACGTTTAACGCCTTATTTACACTGACGAAAATGGTCGTACACAACCCGAAATGCTCTAAATTGCCATATAATTGGCTTTAGGGCATATTTTGAATCTCTCTCACACGCAATAGAAAAGTTTATAAATACTGTTCTTCAGGGAATTGGCAGACATTCACCTATATTTTCATGGGTTAGAAAAAAAAAATTGCTACCGGAATGTTTAACGCCTTATTTACACTGACGAAAATGGTCGTAAACACACTGAAACGTGTTAAATAGCCATATTACGTGCTTGAGGGCATATTTTGAATCCTTCTCACACGCAACACAAAAGTTTATAAATACTGTTCTTCAGGGAATTGGCAGACATTCCCCAATATTTTCATGGGTTAGCAAAAAAAAATTGCTACCGGAACGTTTAACGGCTTATTTACACTGACGAAAATGGTCGTAAACACACTGTAACGTGTTAAATCACCATATTACGGGCTTTAGGGCATAGTTTGAATCTCTCTCACACGCAATACAAAAGTTTATAAATACTGTTCTTCAGGGAATTGGCAGACATTCACCTATATTTTCATGGGTTAGCAAAAAAAAATTGCTACCGAAACGTTTAACGCCTTATTTACACTGACGAAAATGGTCGTACACAACCCGAAATGCTCTAAATTGCCATATAATTGGCTTTAGGGCATATTTCGAATCTCTCTCACACGCAATATAAAAGTTTATAAATACTGTTCTTCAGGGAATTGGCAGACATTCACCTATATTTTCATGAGTTAGCAAGAAAAAATTGCTACCGGAACGTTTAACGGCTTATTTACACTGACGAAAATGGTCGTAAACACACTGTAACGTGATAAATCACCATATTACAGGCTTTAGGGCATAGTTTGAATCTCTCTCACGCAATACAAAATGTTATAAATATTGTTCTTCAGGGAATTGGCAGACATTCACCTATATTTTCATGGGTTAGCAAACAAAAATTGCTACCGGAACGTTTAACGGCTTATTTACACTGACGAAAATGGTCGTAAACACACTGAAACGTGTTAAATCGCCATATTACGTGCTTTGGGGCATATTTTGAATCCTTCTCACACGCAATACAAAAGTTTATAAATACTGTTCTTCAGGGAATTGGCAGACATTCACCTATATTTTCATGGGTTAGCAAAAAAAAATTGCTACCGGAACGTTTAAAGCTTATTTACACTGACGAAAATGGTCGTGGCAATTTAACACGTTTCAGTGTGTTTACGACCATTTTCGTCAGTGTAAATAAGCCGTTAAACGTTCCGGTAGCAATTTTTTTTTGCTAACCCATGAAAATATAGGTGAATGTCTGCCAATTCCCTGAAGAACAGTATTTATAACGTTTTGTATTGCGTGTGAGAGAGATTCAAACTATGCCCTAAAGCCTGTAATATGGTGATTTAACACGTTACAGTGTGTTTACGACCATTTTCGTCAGTGTAAATAAGCCGTTAAACGTTCCGGTAGCAATTTTTTTTTGCTAACCCATGAAAATATATGTGAATGTCTGCCAATTCCCTGAAGAACAGTATTTATAAACTTTTGTATTGCATGTGAGAAGGATTCAAAATATGCCCCAAAGCACGTAATATGGCGATTTAACACGTTTCAGTGTGTTTACGACCATTTTCGTCAGGGTAAATAAGGCGTTCATCGTTCCGGTAGCAATTTTTTTTTGCTAACCCATGAAAATATAGGTGAATGTCTGCCAATTCCCTGAAGAACAGTATTTATAAACTTTTGTATTGCATGTGAGAGAGATTCAAACTATGCCCTAAAGCCCGTAATATGGCTATTTAACACGTTTCAGTGTGTTTACGACCATTTTCGTCAGTGTAAATAAGGCGTTAAACATTCCGGTAGCAATTTTTTTCTTTCTAACCCATGAAAATATAGGTGAATGTCTGCCAATTCCCTGAAGAACAGTATTTATAAACTTTTGTATTGCGTGTGAGAGAGATTCAAACTATGCCCTAAAGCCCGTAATATGGTGATTTAACACGTTACAGTGTGTTTACGACCATTTTCGTCAGTGTAAATAAGCCGTTAAACGTTCCGGTAGCAATTTTTTTTTGCTAACCCATGAAAATATAGGTGAATGTCTGCCAATTCCCTGAAGAACAGTATTTATAACATTTTGTATTGCGTGTGAGAGAGATTCAAACTATGCCGTAAAGCCCGTAATATGGCGATTTAACACGTTACAGTGTGTTTACGACCATTTTCGTCACTGTAAATAAGCCGTTAAACGTTCCGGTAGCAATTTTTTTTTGCTAACCCATGAAAATATAGGGGAATGTCTGCCAATTCCCTTAAGAACAGTATTTATAAACTTTTGTATTGCGTGCGAGAAGGATTCAAAATATGCCCTCAAGCACGTAATATGGCTATTTAACACGTTTCAGTGTCTTTAAGACCATTTTCGTCAGTGTAAATAAGGCGTTAAACGTTCCGGTAGCAATTTTTTTTTTCTAACCCATGAAAATATAGGTGAATGTCTGCCAATTCCCTGAAGAACAGTATTTATAAACTTTTCTATTGCGTGTGAGAGAGATTCAAAATATGCCCTAAAGCCAATTATATGGCAATTTTGAGCATTTTGGGTTGTTTACGACCATTTTCGTTAGCGTAATTAAGCCATTAAACGTTCCAGTAGCAAAATTTCTTTGGTAACCCCTGAAAATATAAGTAAATATCTGTAAGTACACAAAAATTGGTGAAGATCCCGATTGGACTTCGGGTGACCTTTGACCTTGAACTTGGTGCATTTTTGAAAAATCCAAACTTTGAGGGCGCTTTACTCGAAAACGACTTGACCAATCACGCTCATTTTTTTTTTAATCTGTAAAGGAAGTGAAGGTCTTTAATACTATAAAAGATTAGAGCAAAATATCTAGTAATTTTTAAGCTATGGGCATCCAAACATGCTTTTAAAAAATTTAATTTTTCGCTTAAAGCCATTTTCGGTGACCTCGTACGCGAAAACGAAAACTCGACCCGCGACATAATGAATACATCTTGTAGAGATGACAAAGTTCTTCCAATTTCCAGACAATGAGAGCTCTGGCTTTTCAATTTTAGCTACAGCAGATAATCAAAAATGGCCAAAATTTTAAAGAAGAAACGGTTTGACCGCGCATTGGTTGCTAGGCGCGGCCGTAACTTAGCAACCGAATGACTTCGGGGCAAAAAATTTCGGGGTTTTCCGTCAGACACTTGGGGGAACAATTGGTGCGAATTTTAGCAAAATCGAAGGGGGTCGGGTGACACCCACCGGTTGATTTGACGTGGATTGACCCACCTATGTGTGGTGGGATCTGCACATAGCCAGCGAGCGGTACCTTTCGCGAACGATAATGTATGCATGACGTCATTGATCGCGTGCGCACGCATCTCATTACGAGACTTGGCTGGCTTCTGGGTCGATTATGCATGCCATGAAAATGTGGTATCGGAGCGGTATCGGACTGGACATAGCACAGGGTTTACCCTTTTCGCTGCATTCTCTTCCCACAATTCATTTCGATGCTTACGTCATTGGCTTTCTGAACGCCCATTCTACACGTTGATACCAAATTCGATACGCGACTCTTTGGACAAAATCCTGTGAAAGAAGGTCTTTTTCACCTGCTGTTTTTCGCCAAAATGGATTTTGAGCTATTTGGGATGCCGTTTATAAGGTAAGTTTTCGATATTTCGAAAATTTTGTATGTGAATGATGATAATTTATCTGAATTCTACATACTTTTATCGATCGTTTCATACCTTTTTTCTTGTGTGCGAGTGTTGATAAAGTTGTTGACATGGACATTATGCATGGTTTTGCAGTCCCGATATACAGTAGCTATCGTCGTACTTTTTTGTGCATGCACAGTGGAGCGCTCTGGCACGTGTGCGTGGGGCGAGCCTCATAAATATTCATATGATTTTCATGCGCAAGCGCACTTCGGCTGTACCGGCGCTCGGCGAAGCGATATAATGGGAATACACGATGAATGGGACAGCGGGCTATGTGATCTGGGAGGCAGGAAGTGAAATGTCGCAAAATGGCTCAATGCATTTAATTTATTAGTGCATGACTGTGCGATCAGTTTTTTGAAAGTTCACTTTCTATTGAATACTGCCACCCTTTCCATTCATCAAAATCATTGGAATTTGATACAATTTTAATGGAAATGATCTTTTCATTACGATGGCATATTGATCGTAATGATTAGGCAAATGGGTTGTGCGCAGCAAACCGGAATATGGAGATGGTTCAAGTGTGAAATCAGACAAAAAATATGGAGTTGACACAAAATCAAAGCGTTGCATTTTTTTCGAGCTTTTGGGAGGAAGTAAAATGTGGATAGCCCCCCCCCCCCGCCCCACTTTCAAAACCTTTCAAAGACGATACATGTACAAGTGCATGACCCAAGGTCCTTGAAGGGGCCGGGGTGTGGTCAGGGGGGTCGCCCCCTTACCCCCCCCCCCCCCCCCCCCCCCATAGCTGAGATGATGGGAGGTAACATTGAAATTAAACACAAATGGGGGTGTGGATAGGGGTTGGCCCACCTTACCACCCCCCTTCATAAGATTAATAATATCTTCTCCTTTTTTTTTGGGGGGGGGGGGGGGGTCAATTCCATGACTATGGGGAAAGGAGGGGGGTTCCAAAACACAATTTATTTGAGGGGGACCCTAACTCAAACACAATTTTGTTTTGGTATAACATGGCAGTGCCACAGTTTGGCAAGAAGATGGGAGCATCAAAGTTCGCGCACATAACTTTTAACACAACATTTTGGTGAAAAAATACCCTGATGTTTATCATGATTGTTTATCATGATTTTCATACCAGTTTATTCAGAATATTCTGTAGCAGCCATAATGAACATGTTTTCTTTTTTTTCCCGTTGATATTTCTCAATGAATTTGATCTTTTGGTCCGGTTTTTGAAACCCTTTCATTTTAATCGGTAAAAAAAAGGGGCATCAAAGTTCGCGCTCAAATTTTCCTATTCATTTGTACGCACTTTTTTGCAGCCGTTGTAGCTTTCATTTTTGCATTTTACAGCATAGTTTACAGGCATTTTCAAGCAGGCACAAAGCCAATAGAAAATTAACTGCGCAAACTTAGAATTAGATGCCCTGATCATACACTATATCAGGCATCATGGGCATACCTTATTAAGGCTATAGTATTGAGTATTGTACAGGAGAAATTTAACTTTGGGCTCTCATTTTTGCCTGCATGGCCGTCTGTATGCCAAGTTATTTGCAATTGTATGAAGAGCAATTTAAAACGTGTTTTAGTTTATAAAATAGGATGTTAAAAGTTAAAAAACGTCACTCCGAACAGTTTTCCCATTGACATTTGTCTTTGTGTTAATGATGCGCTGTGAGTTGTAATGTAATGTAATAGCGAAACCAATCAGTCCTGGGCCCCGTTGCAGAAAGAGATACAATCGATTGTAAGTTACGATTGATCGCAAGTCAGAAAATTTACGCGTTTCAACCAATCAGATTTGCGCATCTAGAACAGGTGATCTGACTTACGTTTAATTGCAACTTACAATCGATTGTATCTCTTTCTGCAACGGGGCCCTGAGCTGGTTAAATAATTCCAGTAGAAAACTCTGAAACTGTAGACTAAGAGTAAGATGGAGTAAGCCATATCCTCTGTTTCTGATGCCATGGATACGGCTATTTAACCAGTAAAATGTTGACGCCTTTTAGAATAATTTGTGTTAAGTTTGTAGGCCATAGTACATTATCTTCTGTTATCATTCTAATCTAGGAAATGCCAGAACCGGTTGAAGAAGATGGAGAAAGCAGCTTTCTCAGATCTGATGGCCTTGGTGCAGACTATTGTACCTCAGCAAACCTGGAAGCAGACACTAATGTCTCGACCTCTCAACACCTCACTAAGTCGGAATCAGTTTTGGATAGAATACAATTGGTAAATGAATGTTGTGTTCACATTTCTCTTACAAGTTAGTAAGAATTAACTTTATGGCAAATGTAATTGAGACTAAATTCTTTCTTGAATCTTTCTCTCTATATTAGATAAATTTAAATTCAAGATGCCTCCATGCTCAGGTTTGGTAGTTATGATTTGTTACCTACACTAACCAGAATCCACCCCCCCCCAACCTATAGCAATGCCAGGGCTCGACACTCCACTGTCGCGGGGCCAGTGGAATTGCACTTCGGGCCTGCAAAAATGTATACAAGTCAAAATCTTGTTTTCTTCCATGTCATGCATGCTTCATCTGTAATCACATGTTTGATCAGGAAAGAGTTATATTTTGAAAAGTAAAAAGTTTACTCATGAAATAAAATTTGTGGGGCCAGTATTCCAGTTAATTTCTCTTTCGGGCCACCAGAAAAGGGGAAGAAATTATTTCACTCGTCTACCGGGCCAAATGACTAAACTGATCAGAGTTAAAAGCAGGCATTACCTTGGAATTGTTTATTTCATATATCTGCTATTAGTTTCAAAATGATATAATAATGGTCGGACTTAGGAATGAGAATCAGCATCGACTTTTCTTCTTTCCTTTTTTCATTTATGATAGTACATTGTAACAGACATATCTAAGGTCCTCATAACTTTAACTTGTTTGTTTCTTTCCAAACTTTCACTTTTTTACTTTTTACAGAATATTACATCGCATCATCTTTTCCACCCGAATGACTTTAGTGATGATGGTACTGATGTCTCGTACGATTCTTGCTCCTCCTGTAGTGAAGCATCTGACAGTGCTGACCGAGGGTCATTAATGCATCAGAAGAAGTTCAGGAAAACAAAGAAGAATGGAACTTTAGCTGGAAAGAGAGTATGTATTTAATATTTATCCTCATGAAGTTATTAAATAACAGTATATCAGGGCTCCACACTTACTTTTTCTGTCAGTTGCCCAGTCAGGCCAATGAAATAATTTCTTCCCCTTTTCTGGTGGCCCGATAGACAAATTTACTGGCCTGAAAAATTGTATTTCATGAGTTTTTACTATTCAAAATATCACCCTTTCCTGATCAAACCTGTGATTGTAGATGAAGCATTACATGGAAGAAATCAAGATTTTTCTCATTCTGTCAATGTCGGGTTGAAAATCTGCTTGCCCGATTGGGCCACCGAAATATGACTTGTATACATTTTTGCTGGCCCGAAGTGCAATTTCACTTTTCCTATTTTTCATTAAAATTCAAGTTCAATAATTCTTTTTTATCATTTGTTTAACATATATTTTTCTTATCCGCTCATAAAGGTACATCCAGCCAACAGTTTAGTTCCAGCTCTAAAGAAAACAAAGGGATTACAAGACAACACAGAAGCACCACCACCATCATCAATCAAGGTTGTGCGTGCAAATAACAGTGACAAAAGAAACTATGACAAGAGGCACTGCTGCCCATACTGCTCCAGACTGGACCCAAAGCTTCCAAGACATCTAGAAACCCACCACAAGGATGAGGTCGACGTTCAGAAAGTTCTCACTCTTCCAAAGAAGTCCAAAGAGAGAGCGAATTTGTTGAAGATGCTGCTGAATAAAGGAAACAACAAGCACAACATCACCGTCCTGCAAGCTCAACGTGGATACCTGATCCCAGTGAAGAGACCAACCGAAGACGTCGATTACAGAGGGTATCTGCCATGTGATGGATGTCTCGGCTGGTTTGTGCGGTCCGAGATGTGGAAGCACAAAAAGTCTTGCATCGTAGGCAAGAAGGGTGCTGACAAGCTGGGGACGAATGTCAAGTCAAAATGCGCCATGATCTTGCCCATGTCTCTGCGCTCAAGTGTAAGTAGAAGGTGTGCCAAATACATGCATACATTATTTACCAGTCATGTTTATCACAACTTAGCAACCTAAAAGGTGAATATGACTTGTCCAACAGAAAATTTGACTTGCCCAAATAGTGTATTATACTTTCATTTTACTCATTTATGTTGGTCGTTGGTTTTGTCAACTGGTTTTCTTTTCTTCTTTTGTTTAAATACTGGCCTGAATACATCTGTTCCTAAGCCAGGAAATAGGACAAGTAAATGTGTAGCACCCTCCCAAAATCAAGTAATCTTTAAGGGATAGAAGCAAAACAGTTTTTATGCTGATGTGTTAGTCACTCATTGCCACACACGACATGTGTAGATTTCAGAAGAAATATCAATTTAAAGGGTATAGTACATGTATTCTATTTCCACTTGTTTCATTTCTTATAGTGAGGAAGCGAATAGTTGAAGAAGATATAGAGGGCACGTTTCTAAGATCTGAATCCATAAAAAGGACTGTTGTATTGCAGCTGGCTCAGGAGCGAGACATTCTTATATCAACCTTTACTATCGACCATCTCACAAATTATAAATCAGCAGAATTTCTTCTATCAGTAAACCAGTAGAACTTTGACACCCTTTATTTGTGTTTGTGTTGATGGCTTCTGTTCTCATTCCATTAGGAAATTCCAGGGGGTGTTTCACAAAGATTCTAAGTTGAACTTAACCCTAAGTTGGACCTAACAATTATGGAAAGCCATTTGTAGCCTTGGAATAAAAGATATTCAAAAGCAAAAAATACATGTATTTGAGAATTCCAACTAAAATTTATATTAAGAACTTCAAAACTGATTTTATCACACTTTATGCCTTTGCAAAAAAAACTGTGTAAATAATTTTACAAAGAAATGGCTTTCCATAATAGTTAGGTCAAACTTAGAGTTAAGTTCAACTTTGCGAAACACGCCCCCCCCCCCCCCCCCCCGAACCCCTTGAAGACAATGGAGGAGGCCCCATTTTCAGATCTGTTGTCATGGATACAGACCTAAACTGTAACATTTTGACAATGGTCATTTTAAATAATTTTTTCCATTGTATGATACAATAAACAAAAATTATTTAAAAGTGTGTGACAATTTTGTATGATCTGTACGATCTTCTGTAATAATTTCAATAGGACACTCCAGAACTGGATGAAGAAGATGGAGGATGCCCTATTCTCAGATCTGTTGCCATGGATATGGACTCTAGTACTGCAACTGGCTCAGGAGCAGATGCTCTTCCCCCAACCTCTGAACATCTCACAAATTCTCAACCAACAGAGTCGCTTCTATCGGACAATCCTGTCTCCACCTCCCAACATCGAACAGAGTCAGAATCACCTCAGGATAGAACTCATCTGGTAAATAGGGTTCATTTCTTTCACACGGATACTAGAAAGTGTCCGCCTATGTTTTTACCTTTATTAGTCATTTATGCACTTATCAATTGTATGACGCACCTAGCGACCACCGGGGATGGTGCGTCATGGTTGGGTCATTTACCAAAACATTTTTTATGCATGTACCGTCAAATCAACCTTTGGTCCGTCATATCATGACGAAAGGGGTGCGTCATTGTCAGTCAGTTTACCCGTGTGTGTCAATTTGCGTGCACTGCCGGAACTGCGGGCCGGGCAGCGCTAGCGTGCAATCTACGCTACACCAGCGGCGCGCTCCCGGCCCCGAGCTAGCGGGCTAGCGCTAGCGTAGCGATAATGCCTGAATTTCAGCTGCATTGTCATTTGCGACGACACATGTATGACGATCGATTTAACAATTGAAATTCCCATTTGTATGTCGCATGAAATGTTCCACTATATCAAACACATTATTCATTATTATGCAAATGTTTGTAATGATATTGGAGTTGAAATGAACTTACTTGGAATTCAAAAAATTCGTGAAATGAACAGTAAAAAATGCATTTGTCTCGCCGTTTCATTGCAAAGATAAGCAGTTCCGGCGGGGATCGGGATGAATGAAACAATATATTAAACCAGAACAAAGATCGTCACATCATGGACGCGCGTGTGGTGATGATGCACACGTCACTATGCATGCTCGCGTGCAGAAAGCATAGTGCGCAAGCGTAGAAAAAGATAGTTGACCGTCATAGTTCGTCAAAATCAAGAGATGGTCCGTCACATAAGTCACCGTATTTGACATAAGTCATGTATTTGAATGGTCCGTCAAAATTTTGACACGGGTATGTCATGGTAACCCGAAATCTGACTCACATAGGACCAATGACGCACCATCCCCGGGGGTCGCTAGGTGCGTCATACAATTGATAAGTGCATTAGATACAGAAATTCTTTGAAGAATTCAGGCAGATTTAAATTTTCACATTTTTATGCATTTATAAGCAGCTTTATATGCCTACATTTGTTCTTAAGGATAGGTGGAAAATTACACGCACATATGTTCTTGCACCAGGCCACCCAAAATTTGCCTGATCTTGCTTGAACTTACCCAACTGGACCACCTTGAGAAGAAGTGAATTTCCCATTTTGCTTTAGAAAACAAAATACAGGCAATGTTATCCTAGACGTACAGACGTGCAGTAGCAACAATCAACGTAGAGAAGACCGCAAAGTCAACAGGAGTCATCCTTCTTTTCCATACCCTGATGCAGGGGAAAAAATACATGGGGGCGGCAGGCAAATTTGCCACCGAAATGCCCAAATGAGCCCCCGTAATTTAAGATAAATAAATAAATATGTCCGTCCCCCGTCCCCCCCCCCCCCCCCCCCCCCCCCCGATTTGTATGCATGATCAGATCGTGATCGAATGCTGATCCGATGATCACTTACAGCATTAGAGCTAAATAGTAGCCCCAGAAATTCGAAAATAAGACCCCCGGAAATTTGTAGCCCCTGAAATTTGGAAAAGTAGCCCCCGAAAACTTCCATAAAATTAGATAGGGAGCCCCCGAAATAAAAATATAAATTTTTTCTCTGCCCTGATGTGATGTGATCCTTACATTGAAGGTAAATTGAATTAAGTCTTAGATTCTTGATGAAATCTTTTGGTCTAGAACATTTTTTAACCCTATCAAGCCCAAGGGGGGGGGGGGGGGGCTGAATGAGCCCCCCCCCCCCCCCCCCCCCACCATACTTTCGACCACCGCTTCCACAGTTTTCATTCGATTGTCTCCAAATTTGGTGACTTCCTTAAATCTTATTGCGAACATTTTGGTATAAACTTTGACTAGATTGGCTACTTTCGTGTTGCCATGGTAACCATAAACTGAAGAGTATGTTTTTCATTTTTTTTTCTTTTTTTCTTTTAGTAAACAAGTGAAGTTTGGGTGTTTTTCTGGTCAAATTTTATGAGAATCATCGGTAACAGGTTGTCATGACCTGAAATTAATTTCATGAAGATTTCTTTTGTTTTTCTTTGTTTTTGAGGACAATATGGCGCAAAACAATGAATATAATAAGAATGAAATCATATACAGTTTTGATCTATTTTTATGATATTTTTGTGATTAAAATCTGTTAACCCGATCACTACGGGGACCGAGAATTCTCGGTTCCCGATGCGCCTAATCATATACGGGAACCGAGATTTCTCGGTTCCGAGAAAGGGCTATATTAATTGGATAATCATCTTGTAAGTACAATATTAGTTAGCTGAATACAAAGATTGAACCCTTGGCTACATGTATATCAAGTTTCTCAGGCTCTAGTTGCGTGGTTATTGTTATATTACAATTTTATCATGGTAATACACAAGTCTACTTTCAGGATATTCGTATACAAACACATATACAAGCCAGTTCACAGAAGTTGCCAGATTTTCACTTCGCTGAGCCTATACTATGCATATCGATCGCCTCTATTGTGTGTACTACTTGACCAGCGAACTCACGCTAGGTTGAATAGAAGCGAATACAATGCCATGGTCAAGCAGATATCGATCGGTTCTTTTGTGCGCGCCCAATGCGGTAATTCGACCGGTCCATAAAATAATCTCGTATATAGCTATTGAAGCAGTATATCAAATGGCGTGGTAAAGGGGTTAATGGGGTTTCTCAAGATGTCTACAAACATTTTGATATGAAAAAAAATCATTTTTGTTAAAGTTTATAGGGTAAAAATGGAAGAAATTGCATACGTAAATTATCATGTACTGTATTGTGTCTGATAAGTCGTGTGAAGGTCACCTCCACAATGACTTTGCGGACCTAATGGGCCTCTAAAACCCATCAAATTCCACAGAAATTTCATGATCTATGTTCCAAAATATGTAATAATACATAATTATGTCAAAAAGATAAATTTGCCTAGGTACTTGATAACAGCCCACTTGGCGAAAACAGCTCCAAAACTTCTATATTCTGACATTTTCTATGTTATTCATCATATTATCGTAAATAGCGCCCTCATATGGTGACCTTTAAAAATGTTCATGATTGCAACTTGTAGAGCTTGACCTGCTTGACACGTGTGCCAAATATGAAAATGGTTGATTGAAAAATAAAGAAATTAGAGAGGGGGGCCCTATGAGCCCCCCCCCCCCCCCCCCCCCCTTGGGCCTAGGAACGCCAACATAGCTTGGGCTTGATAGGGTTAAAGATTGATATCTTTGGATATGTATTTAAATAGGGTTTTCCAGGAATTACATGTTAAAAGTACTGACAGTATGATTTGAGATCTTTGCTTTATGAAAGTAATTGTTTGGCTTTGCTATGTCAAATTTATCCATTGAAGATTTGTTCATATTGTTACAATTTTATATCTTCTACTCAAGAGCTTTCATGAGCTTTGGATTAGTTCACTTTATATTGGGTGAATTTTTTCCAGGCAAGTCATGTTAAACAATAATTACTTTGGAATTTGTATTTTATTCTTTTCCTAGAATGTTTCATCGCATCACCATTTCCAACCAGATGCTTTCAGTGATGATAGTTCAGATGTCTCGTACGATTCCAGCTACTCTTGGGATGATGTATCTGACAGTCCTGGGTGTTGCAGCGACAATGCTAGTTCTGACATACTCCGAGGGTCGTTAATGCGTCAGAAGAAGTTCAGGAAAACAAATACGAAAAGATCTTTAGCTGGAAAGAGGGTATGTATTTATTTTTCTTCATAAATAATAGAAAACAGTATGACAAGGTCATATTATGATGAAATAAACGTAGAGCAATCAAAATTGGGAGAAAGAAGGATTGAAACCTGCAAACCCCCCCTTCTGCAAATGTTTGCCTATGGGTTTTATTTCAGATGGTAAATTTATTTTTGTCAATGCTCATAATAATATTTGTATATCTCTTTCATATCATTTGTATATCTCTTTCATATCAACTTATCAGGAACATCAAAGCGATAGTTTTATTCCAGCTCTAAAGAAAACAAAAGGATCACAAGACAACTCAGTAGCACAACCATCATCAATCAAGGTTGTGCGTACAAATAACAGTGACAAAAGAAACTATGACAAGAGGCACTGCTGCCCATACTGCTTCAGACTGAGCTCAAAGCTTCCAAGACATCTAGAAACTCACAAGGATGAGGTCGAGGTTCAGAAAGTTCTTGCTCTTCCGAAGAATTCCAAAGAGAGAGCGGATTTGTTGAAGATGCTGCAGAATAGAGGGAACAACGAGCACAACAACGCCGTCCTACAAGCTAAGCGTGGATACCTGATCCCAGTGAGGAGACCAACGGAAGACGTCGATTACAGAGGGTATCTGCCATGTGCAGGATGCCTGGGATGGTATGTGCGGTCCGATATGTGGAAGCACAAAAAGTCTTGCATCGTAGGCAAGAAAGGTGCTGAAAAGCTGGGGACGAATGTCAAGTCAAAATGCGCCATGATCTTGCCCATGTCTCCGTGCGCAAGTGTAAGTAGAACGTTTGCATATTTTTGTTCTCATTAATGTAATACCAACTTGCCCAACAGAAAATATTACTTGCCCAAATAGTGGATTATGGTTTGAATTACTTTGAATTATATTGCATATTTTGTTCACTTGGTTTTGTCAAAGTCTGGTTTTCTGTTTTTAAATACTGGCCGTAAATACCTCTTTTCCTGACCAGGAAATAGGACAATTTAATGTGTAGCACCCTCCCGAAATTAAGTGATCTTTAAGGAATAAACGAATAAACAGTTTTGATGCGGATGGGTAAGTTACTTGCCACACATGACATGTAGAAGATATAGAGGGCACGTTTCTAAGTTATGAATACATGAAAACAGGACTGTTGTATATATACAACTTGTATTGCAGGTGGTTCAGGAGCAAGACATCCTTATATCAACCTTTACAATGAACATCTCACGAATTGTAAAGCAACATAATTCTACCCGTAAATCAGTAGAACTCTGACACCCTTAATTAGTGTTTGTGTTGATTGATGGCTTCCGTTCTAATTCAATTAGGATACTCCAGAACCCTTTTAGGAAGATGGAGGAAGCTCCATTCTCAGATCTGTTGTCATGGATACAGACCTAAACAGTACTATTTTGACACCATTTTAAATCATTGTTTCCATTGTATAATACAATCAACAACAAATATTTAAAAGTGTGTAACAATTTGGTATCTGTACACCTTCTGTTATAATTTCAATAGGACACTCCAGAACTGGTTGAAGAAGATGGCGGATGCCCTATTCTCAGATCTGTTGTCATGGATATGGACTCTAGTACTGCAACTGGCTCGGGAGCAGATGCCCTTCCCTCAGCCTCTGAACATCTCACAAATTCTCAACCAACAGAGTCGCTTCTATCAGACAATCCTGTCTCCACCTCCCAACATCCAACAGAGTCAGAATCAGCGCAGGATATAACTCATCTGGTAAATAGGGATCATCATTTGATTTGTTTCTTTCGTACAATCCTGTCTCCACCTCCCAACATCCAACAGAGTCGGAAACAGCGCAGGATATAACTCATCTGGTAAATAGGGGTCATTGTTTGATTTGTTTCTTTCGTAGAAAAAGTGTCTGCCTTCTTTTTCATTTAGATGCATACAGTTTTTGAAAAATTGAGGCAGATTTTAATTTTCACTATTACACATATATAAGCAGCTTTATATGATTACATTTGTTCTGAATAAGGGATTGGTGGAAAATTGCTAGCACATTTGTACTGGCTCTAGGCCCTGGAGGGGGGGGGGGGGGCAGTCATGTATAATGTAAGACGGGTATGTGCCGCTTAAAAGAACCCCGTTTTCACACCCGATTGCCGATCAAAGATACCCGATTTTCAAAAATTGCCGCTCCATAGACCCCCGGAATGACTTGGCTAGGTAGTTGAGTAGCTCCAAGTCCATTATTATTCTTTCCGTAGGTCTTTGGTAGAGCCCCAAGTCTATGTACTTTGTATGTTTTAGTCTGCTCCTTAGACCCCTTAACTCCTGTTTCAGGGTTTTTGTAGCTCCAAAGACCCTATAATTTTTGCTTGTAGTCGGCTCTTACGACCCTCATTTCAGAGTTCCGTGCGGCACACCCCCTTCAAAAAATAATTTGAGTATTGTATTCCTTTGATAGAATCTTGCATCCCAATACTGTTGGAATCTTTATTTTATTCTTATCCTAGAATGTTTCATCGCATCACCATTTCCAACCAGATGCTTTCAGTGATGATAGTTCAGATGTCTCGTACGATTCCAGCTACTCTTGCGATGATGTATCTGACAGTCCCGGGTGTTGCAGTGACAATGCTAGTACTGACATACTCCGAGGGTCGTTAATACGTCAGAAGAAGTACAGGAAAACAAATACGAGCAGATCTTTAGCTGGAAAGAGGGTATGTATTTATTTTTCTTCATAAATAATAGTAAACAGAATGACGAGGTCATATTATGATGAAATAAACGTAGAGCAATCAAAATTGGGAGAAAGTAGGATTGAAACCTGCAACCCCCCAACCCCCCTTCTGCAAATGTTTGCCTATTTTGAATGTGAACAAAATTTCAGATGGTAAATTTATTTTTGTCAATGCTCATAATAATATTTGTATATCTCTTTCATATCAACTTATCAGGAACATCAAGACGATAGTTTTGTTCCAGCTCTAAAGAAAACAAAGGGATTACAAGACAACTCAGTAGCACCACCACCATCATCAATCAAGGTTGTGCGTACAAATAACAGTGACAAAAGAAACTATGACAAGAGGCAGTGCTGCCCATACTGCTTAAGACTGTACTCAAAGCTTCCAAGACATCTAGAAAACCACAAGGATGAGGTCGACGTTCAGAAAGTTCTCGCTCTTCCGAAGAATTCCAAAGAGAGAGCGGATTTGTTGAAGATGCTGCAGAATAGAGGGAACAACGAGCACAACATCGCCGTCCTGCAAGCTCAACGTGGATACCTGATACCAGTGAGGAGACCAACGGAAGACGTCGATTACAGAGAGTATCTGCCCTGCGACGGATGTCTTGGCTGGTACATGCGGTTCGATATGTGGAAGCACAAAAAGTCTTGCATCGTAGGCAAGAAAGGTGCTGAAAAGCTGGGGACGAATGTCAAGTCAAAATGCGCAATGATCTTGCCCACGTCTCTGCGCGCAAGTGTAAGTAGAACGTGTGCCAAACACATGCATACATTTTTTTCCCAGCAATGTAATTACAACTTAGCAAATGTAAACAGGTTAATTAGACTTGCTTAAAAACAGAAAATGTTACTTGCCCAAATAGTGTATTAATTTTCTTTTGATTATATTGCAGATGTTGGTCGTTGGTTTTGTCAACTGGTTTTCTTTTCTTCTTTTGTTTAAAATACTGGCCTGAATACATCTTTTTCCGGACAATTTAATGTGTAGCACCCTCCCAAAATTAAGTAATCTCTAAGGGGGATTTTTAAAAAAATTTAAACTTTTGATGCTGATGTGTTATTCACTTGCCACACACGACATGTGTAGATTTCAGAAGAAATTCTCAATTTGAAGGCTATATAGTATTCTATTTCCACTTGTTTTATTTCTTATAGTGAGGAAGATAGTTGAAGAAGATATAGAGGGCACGTTTCTAAGATCTGAATCCATAAAAAGGACTGTTGTATTGCAGCTGGCTCAAGAGCAAGTCATTCTAATATCAACCTTTACTATGAATATCTCACGAATTATAAATCAACATAATTCTACCAGTAAATCAGTAGAACTCTGACACCCTTAATTAGTGTTTGTATTGATTGATGGCTTCTGTTCTAATTCCATTAAGAAAATCCAGAACGTTTTGAAGAAGATGGAGGAAGCCCCATTCTCAGATGTATTGTCATGGATACGGACTTAAACTAGCTACATTTTGACACCATTTTAAATAATTGTTTCCATTGTATAATACAATGAACACAAATTTTTTTAAAGTGGGTAACAATGTTGTATCTGTACATCTTCTGTTATAATTTCAATAGGACGCTCCAGAACTGGTTGAAGAAGATGGCGGATGCCCTATTCTCAGATCGGTTGTCATGGATATGGACTCTAGTACTGCAACTGGCTCGGGAGCAGATGCTCTTCCCCCAACCTCTGAACATCTCACAAATTCTCAACCAACAGAGTCGCTTCTATCAGACAATCCTGTCCCCACCTCCCAACATCCAACACAGTCAGAATCAGCGCAGGATATAACTCATCTGGTAAATAGGGATCATCATTTGATTTGTTTCTTTCGTACAATCCTGTCTCCACCTCCCAACATCCAACAGAGTCAGAATCAGCGCAGGATATAACTCATCTGGTAAATAGGGGTCATCGTTTGATTTGTTTCTTTCGTACAATCCTGTCTCCACCTCCCAACATCCAACAGAGTCAGAATCAGCGCAGGATATAACTCATCTGGTAAATAGGGGTCATCATTTGATTTGTTTCTTTCGTACAATCCTGTCTCCACCTCCCAACATCCAACAGAGTCAGAATCAGCACAGGATATAACTCATCTGGTAAATAGGGGTCATTGTTTGATTTGTTTCTTTCGTACAATCCTGTCTCCACCTCCCAACATCCAACAGAGTCAGAATCAGCGCAGGATATAACTCATCTGGTAAATAGGGGTCATCATTTGATTTGTTTCTTTCGTACAATCCTGTCTCCACCTCCCAACATCCAACAGAGTCAGAATCAGCACAGGATATAACTCATCTGGTAAATAGGGGTCATTGTTTGATTTGTTTCTTTCGTACAATCCTGTCTCCACCTCCCAACATCCAACAGAGTCAGAATCAGCACAGGATATAACTCATCTGGTAAATAGGGGTCATCATTTGATTTGTTTCTTTCGTACAATCCTGTCTCCACCTCCCAACATCCAACAGAGTCAGAATCAGCACAGGATATAACTCATCTGGTAAATAGGGATCATCATTTGATTTGTTTCTTTCGTACACTCCTGTCTCCACCTCCCAACATCCAACAGAGTCAGAATCAGCTCAGGATATAACTCATCTGGTAATTAGGGGTCATTGTTTGATTTGTTTCTTTCATACACTCCTGTCTCCACCTCCCAACATCCAACAGAGTCAGAATCAGCGCAGGATATAACTCATCTGGTAAATAGGGGTCATCATTTGATTTGTTTCTTTCGTACACTCCTGTCTCCACCTCCCAACATCCAACAGAGTCAGAATCAGCTCAGGATATAACTCATCTGGTAAATAGGGATCATCATTTGATTTGTTTCTTTCGTACACTCCTGTCTCCACCTCCCAACATCCAACAGAGTCAGAATCAGCTCAGGATATAACTCATCTGGTAAATAGGGATCATCATTTGATTTGTTTCTTTCGTACACTCCTGTCTCCACCTCCCAACATCCAACAGAGTCAGAATCAGCTCAGGATATAACTCATCTGGTAAATAGGGATCATCATTTGATTTGTTTCTTTCGTACACTCCTGTCTCCACCTCCCAACATCCAACAGAGTCAGAATCAGCTCAGGATATAACTCATCTGGTAAATAGGGATCATCATTTGATTTGTTTCTTTCGTACACTTACCAGAAAGTGTCTGCCTTCTTCTTCAAATAGATACATACAGTTTTTGAAAAATTGAGGCAGATTTTAATGTTCACTATTACACATACATTGTATATAAGCAGCTTTATATGCCTACATTTGTTATGAATAAGGGATTAGTGGAAAATTGCTAGCACATTTGTACTGGCTCTAGGCCACCCAACATTTGCCTGATCGTGCTTTAATTTGCCCATCTGGACCACCAGGAGAAGAAGTTAGTTTCCTATTTTACTTTAGTAAACAAATACAGGCAACGTTACCCTAAAACTGAAGGAAAATTGAATTAAGTCTTCGATTTTTGATGAAATCTTTAGGTCTAGAATAAAGCAGTAACGTAAACATTTCTAAAGATTGATATCTGTGGATATTCAGGGTTTTCCAGGAGTTACATGTCAAAGACAGTATGATTTGAGATCTTAATGCTTTATGTAAGTAATTGTGAGGCTTTGCTATGTCGAATTAATACATTAAAGATTTGTTCAAATTGGTACCGTTTTTTAATCTTTTAGACAAGAGCTTTCATGAATGTTGGATTAGTTCGCTTAAAGGGTCAATGCATGTAAATGTTTTCCAGGCAAGTCATGTGAAACAATAATTACTTTGGAATTTGTATTTTATTCTTTTCCTAGAATGTTTCATCGCATCATCATTTCCAACCAGATGCTTTCAGTGATGATAGTTCAGATGTCTCATACGATTCCAGCTACTCTTGCGATGATGTATCTGACAGTCCCGGGTGTTGCAGCGACAATGCTAGTACTGACATACTCCGTGCTCTAAAGAAAACAAAGGAATTCCAAGGCAACTCAGTAGCACCACCACCATCATCAATCAAGGTTGTGTGTGCAAATAACAGTGACAAAAGAAACTATGACAAGAGGCACTGCTGCCCATACTGCTTCAGACTGAGCCCAAAGCTTTCAAGACATCTACAAACCCACCACAAGGATGAGGTCGAGGTTCAGAAAGTTCTTGCTCTTCCGAAGAATTCCAAAGAGAGAGCAGGTTTGCTGAAGATGCTACAGAATAAAGGAAACAACAAGCACAACATGTCTGTCCTGCAAGCTCAGCGTGGATACTTGATCCCAGTGAAGAGACCAACGGAAGACGTGGATTACAGAGAGTTTCTGCCCTGCGACGGATGCCTCGGCTGGTACATGGGCAAGGACATGTGGAAGCACAAAAAGTTTTGCATCGTAGGCAAGAAGGGTGCCGTAAAGGGGAAGAATCTCAAGTCAAAGTGCGCCATGATCTTGCCTATGTCCCCCTGCGCAACGGAAGATTTGCGCGAGAAAATCCTGAGCCGAATGCAGTTCCCTTGTCCAATATCAATTGCGGTAAGGAATGATGACTTGATTTGCGAGATTGGGGCGCGTGGGCTGATGCAGAAGACGGTAAATAGGACAAACTACATGTACTACCAGCACATAAGTCAGAGGATGAGAGAACTTGGCAGGCTCTTACTGAGAGTGAGAGAAAAGATGCCCATGTTGACCATGATGGACTGCATCGACCCCACAATGTTTGACATCGTAGTGGATGCCGTCCGGGAAGAGGCCGGGTTTGATGCGATGAGCGGAAGTTATGAAACTCCTTCACTGGCCCTGAAGCTGGGGAATAGTCTACGCAAGTGTGCCGCAATCTGTCGGGCAAAGGGCATCAGACTGGAGGATCAGTTGATGAAAGACAAGGCGGAAGACTTTGAAGAACTCTGCCAACAAGAGTGGCGAGTGGAAGTCTCTTCAGGTGCTCGGCACGACCTTCAGCAAAAGCATTGGAATAAGCCCCGTGTAGTGTCAAGCAAACACGAGGACACACTACAGACTGAAAAACTTGCCAAACTCCTTTTTTGTGTTGAGAGGGAGAAACTGACCCCCTGTGCAGGACAGAGCTCCGATGCGAAGAACCCTGATGGTAATTAAACAAATTTTAACCAATCTTCTAAACTAATATATTTGTGTTTTTTTTGTGGTCCACTCAGGCCATTACAAAAATGAACCCAACTCCTTGTTTTTCACTGCTGGACATAACTGTGAAATACAATTTAAAAAATCATTGTTGGGCACTCTTATAAACTAATGTATTAACATGTCTCAAAATGCAAAATGGCCATTTCTTCAAAATACTGTAATGAACTGATAGTTGTTTTTATGCCCGCAACGATGTTTTCGGGTTGTCCGTCCGTCCGTCCGTCCGTACGTCCCGTTCTCGTTCGGCATGTTGGTGTAGGGTGTTCATGATGTCCACCAGGCAATGGCTTGTAGATACACCCTTCAGGTTACTAAATTGCGCAGGGTCAAGGTTCTTGGTCATCTGAGCCAAGACATCACGAGCAACAAAATGTTCAGCGACTTTCGCAAAGTGGTCTGTTAGCGCGATGGGACGCAGGTTTCCAACCGATGCAGGGTTCGACTTAGGAATGGGTATTATATTTGCTTTTTTCCAATGATCGGGGAGTTTTTGCTGTTGGTATGATGCATTGTAGATGCTAGTAAGTGGTATCGAGAGTTCGTAGGAGAACAAACGAATAAATCTTGAGGAGATTTCATCTGGTCCACATGATTTGTTTGATTTGACTTTCTGCAGCAAGTTGAATACCTCCCATGGGTTTATTTCGCGGCTTGGCTGAGATGGGAGATAAGCCGGAAGTTCCTCGGTGTTGAGAGGGGGGATGTCCTGTGCCACTGAGAGGAACTGCTCTGCGATGGCTTCCGCTATCGCACCATGTTCTGTTGGTTCAATGTCAGGAACACTTATATCGTTTTGATTCGGGGCGCTGCCGCTCATAATACGGATTTGTTTGAACCATTGAGATGGGTTGTTTTTCTTCATACACTTCAGTCGGTCATTATGATACGTTTTGGTTCTCTGCTCGATTTCGTGTATAACTTTATTTCTAAGTCGCTTCCATAGGGTTGTATTGCCATCGGCAAAGGCTTTCTGTCGTTGGTCTATCAGGGACTTGATTCTAGACGTCATCCATTCTTTATCTTCGCTGTGTAGTGTTACCAGTTGCTTAGGAAAGTACTTTTCAATTGATGAGTGCAATGTATCGTAGAACAAAGTACATTTGCCGTCAACGTCATCAGCATTGTGGACTTCCGACCAGTCATGATCGGTAATCCACCGGCCGTATAATTGCAATATCTCAAAAACCAGTTGAAAAATAACCATCAAACTTTAATACTTCGTACCTACTGTACATTGTATTTGTATCTTGTAATTTTAACTATTATAATTGAGTTGAAGAATTAATTCAGTCCATGTTGATTTGTTTGGCTTGATATAAATCACACAATGGCAGAGGCATCATTTTCGACTGCGCACAGTCGAAGATCTATCTAGTTCTTTATGCATGTTAGAAGTCCAATGTGTATTCCATTTCTCATCAGGAGGTCCTTGTTTTGTTTTTGTTTTGTTTTTTACAGCAAATCAAATATGCACTGAGCATCCAGCATTTAACCATTATTGTTGAAAGGCTAGAAATACCATGAACATTAACCATTTATTCTGTGTTCTTTCAGAGCGCTTTCGTGAATCAGATGCTGAGAATCCGTTGACTGACGATGGAGCACATAGGGCAGCAAGTAATGGATGTGGTTCTGGAGACGATCAGGCATGCAATCAACGTAATCCCATTGACGGGATGTCGAGAGGGTTTGACGACAGTGCGGTACATCTAAATCCCATCGGTAGTTCCTGTGACAGGAGGACAGAGGCTTTTAAAGACACTACAGTGCAGCAAAGTCCATTTGATCACCTGACAGGTATGCAGCCTATATCCAATGCTAGGAATTAACTCTTTGGGGCTTGTGGCACAGTCGGGCAATTAAAAACAAAATTTATCAGTCAATGTTGCCCAAAACCTGAATCTGATGCCCCCAAACAAATAAAAAAACCCATTACAAATTATGTTATGTTTAATTGCCCAGTCAGGCCAATCTGACACCTTCTTCGCCACTCATGTCTCCGAGGAACAAGCACTAAGATAACAATTAGTACACGTTTGTTTGTTTTTAGCTCTGTTATTTCAAAGATAACGAAAGTGACATGCTATTTTGGTTTTGTCCACATTATCTTTAGGACATTATGCCCGAGAAACTGGTGTGGCTGAAGGAAGAACAGATCACTGTAGATGTAGTCTTTGCCTCAGAGCTGCAAATGTCAAGACAAATATGAGTGCATATTTGTTTGTTTTTGGCTCTGATATTTCAAAGATAACGGGAGTGACATGCTATTTTGGATTTGTCCATATTATCTTTAGGAAATTATACGCCTGAGAAGCTGGTGTGGCTTAAAGAAGAACAACTCGCTGTGGATATGTTCTTCACCGCTCACGTCTCAAAGCTACAAGCACAAGTACTAAGACAAAAATTAGTGCATGTTTGTTTCGTTTTATCTCTGATATTTCAAAGATAATGAAAGTGACATGCTATTTTGGTTTTGTCCACAATATCTTCAGGACATCGTACACCTATGAAGCTGGTGTGACTAAAAGAAGAACAACTCGCTGAGGACACGTTTTTTTTTGGGGGGGGGGCTCTGATATTTCAAAAATAATGAGAGTGACATGCTATTTTGGTTTTGTCCATATTATCTTTAGGACATTATACGCCCGAGAAGCTGGTGTGGCTAAAGGAAGAACAACTCGCTGTGGACACGTTCTTCGCCGCTCACGTCTCGAGGCTGCAAGTGCCAAGGAAATTAGAGTGCGAGGAGTGCAAGCGTCGAAACCATCCCGTCCTGGAAAGGATCGACTGGAAGAAGATCAAGTTTCGAGTGTATAACAACATTAATAACGAGAAGAAAGCGAGGGCAAATATACTGGCGCGACACCTTGAACACAGAGAGGTTTTATAGATAAAGTTTAAAGGTTTTGTCGCTCGTCCATGTGCAAGTACCAGGACCATCTCTTTATAACGAGCTCTGTAATAACGAGGTAACTGATAAAGCAAGGTAATTTCTCAGTTCAAGATTCTATGTATTTTATCATTTTAAGCCATGATACAACCATTTATCTGATATAAAGAAGTAAATTGAATGGCCCCAATGAGCTCGTTATAATGAGGTTTCACTGTACTCACTGTGAAATTTTCACTATCTTTCACGATATTTAGCAGAGGTGACTTCTAAAATCCATGTGACTGCTTAGAAAACTGCTAAAAATGCCCTGGCAAACCTTCAACATCTCTGAAATTACTGATTACGTATCAAATTATTACCATTGAATGGTGGTTAATTTGTAGATTTAATTTTTGTTTTGCGGTAGTGCAATAAAACAGAACATCTCTCCAAGGTTAAAGTACCAAGTAGCTCTTTGCTATTCATCATGCAAAATTTTGCAAACTTTTACATTGTTCTAGAAACCTTCAACATCTCTGAAATTTGTGATTACATATGATATCAAGTTATTACTATTTTAACGGTAGTAAAATATGTAGATTTTGTTTTTATTTTGGGGTAGTGCAATACTTAGTATATACAGAAATAGGGGTAAAATCATCTCTTCAGGGTTAAAAGTGTCAAGGGTCTCTATTTTGTTTATTATCTGTTGTCATGGGAACATAATATAAGATTATGCTTGCTTTGACTTCATCAATTTTTTTATTTTTTTTAAAACATCTTTTTGCATGATCGGAAAGCGCCAGAAACGTATCAAACATGGCATAATCAGATAGTTCACATCATGATAATCATTTATTAGACCCTTGAGCAGTGAAAACGATGTAAAAAAAAAAAAGAGCCCTCGTGAATAATTTCACGGTAAAAATTTATCGGGATACCGGTTCCCGACCGGTAAAAGTTTATCGGGACCCGGTTCCGAATATATCTGACATGACTCAGGCTTAGTTAGTACACAAATTGCACATTTATTGAGCAGTAACACTGGTGCTCATAAATATTCATATTCATAATCATGAATATTCATGAGCACCAATACTCACTAAATATGTTATTTTCTAAATTTACCAACAACTATTATTAGTTATGAGCAAAATTTATAACCACAGTGCCTGAAACTTCCAAATTTCAAACTTAACACCTACGCTAAACATAACATTAACCCCAGACCAATGCCTTATTGAATCCTAATCCAAATTGTATAATTGGGGGGTGCATATGCCATGGACACAGATGTAGCCATCGCATATTGAATATATAGTTGATACAGTTTTATTCCTTCCTTTGGGCAAAGATAACTATCCAAAGTAAATAGATATCTGGGACATTTTGTACCCACAAATGCCGGAAGTCCCTCAAACTTGTCACACACAATTTCATGTTGGTGATGAACATGAGCTCTTATATTATGGTGACTTCAAAAATGAAAAATTTATGAAAAATTGTTTTGCTGAAACACTAATCCTACAAGCCTCTGAATTCTGATTGTACTTTTAGTAAAACTTAAAAAATGGACAAAAATATACCAAGGGACATCTTTTATACATTTCTAGTTGAAACCAATCTTTGTTCAGTTTGATTGAATATTTTGTAACCTGGATAACAAAGTGATACAGATTTGTGAAAATAGTAACTTCTTTAAATGTTCTTTAATCTTTGAAGATGATTAGATTTTGCTATAACGTGCATTCTCCAAAGATCTCAGCCAGAGTTTTTGGACCAGTTCTGAATGGGTTCATAGAAGTGTCTACTTTGCATTGAGCACCTTTATCAGAAGTCATTTGAAGTATCTGAGGGCTCTCAGAAATCTTAACCCGTCAATTATTTTAGTAAAAGACGCTTTCGCCATAGACCCCAGCCTGAGTATTGTTTTTAACCAATCCTAAACGGGTTGAAGTGATCCATTAACTTAGTCAAATTCCATTAAAAAAATTATGTAGAGCTTACCCTATTTCTAATTTTCCTTTTTTGTTTGCCTCATGGTAACAAAATAATAAAATAGGTTTTGATTTTTCAAATGTCTCCCTAATTGTGGTGGTATTTTGCAGTTAAAATAAAATGGCAGTAGGTGATCAAATCTGACACATTTTCACTTTTTTTCACTAGTTAAACTGTTTCTATGAATCTAACACACATCATAAAGAAAAATCATTCAATGATATTGGTATATGATTTAAGATCACTGTTGGAAGAATGTTCTGTTATGTTTCATCTGTGACAAGTTATTTCATCACAATGTTGTTGTTTTTGTTTACATGCTCAAAACACATTACTTTTTTCATTTAGAAATATTTGATAACTCACGAGAAGTGAATTGTACCATTTACAAGTTGATAAAAAAAGGATTACGGAATTGACATCTGCACAAAAAAGGCACTCGATGCACACAAGGGGTTATTTCTGTTAATAATGCATAGATGTGTAAACTGCTTGTCGCCTTTCGTGTCTTTGTATCTTTTTATACCTTGCCAATGGCAATTTTTGTATGTGCTTATATACTGTACAATGTATATTTTCCCATGGACTGGGGTAATAATAAATTCTTTATATTATCTTGAAAATAAATAGGACTATTTGACTAATATGTATGATGAAGGAAATAATGATTTATCAGATATCTATTTTAAACTTTTGATCACAATACAAATATGTATTTATTTATTATTTCATATCTTATGAATTACCAATACAGATGAACTTTCATACTAATAACGATTTATCATTTGTTTTGTTTGTGAACGTGATCATTCAGGAACTTGGGAGTGCTATTCTGGATATCCTCTAGTATAGCCCCGTTTTATACAAATAAAAAAACACTTTTCCAATAAGGGAGTTCGTAGTTACAAACTGCGCATGCGCCAATTTCTGAGACGAAAATTCACTGTACCAAAAACATCGATATTGCCCGTTGTCCCATAGACCTTCGTGCAATTATTGTCACATTTGAAACGTGTTTTCACGGGAAATTTGGCTCGAAGTCATAAATGTTTTTCTGAATTAATCATAATAGACATCTCATATACATAAGACTGATTTTTTTAAATTTATTTTTTCTATTTATTTTCGAATTTTAACAAAAATGTCAACGTTCGTATCTGGGCTTTTATTGAAATCGCAAAGGCCCCATACGTAGCTTTGTGTGTACTGTTTTCTTTTAAGTGTTGAAAACGGGCAAAGATGCAATTTTTATTCAAATTTTTTTTTTTTAGCCTGCTTCAAGTTTGAAAATTAAAATGAATGGTTACATTTATTCAATTTTAAATATTTTAGGATTAAGGTGAGTTTTTTTTGGTCAGGTCTTTCAAACGTAATGAAACACAAGGAGAATTCACGCACGCACGCGGAATTCTGCATAGAGCTCCTGTACTTTAAATGCGTGCGTCACAGGCTGTGCCATAAACGTACGCGTAAAGCGTCTACTTTCCATGGAGCATCTTTATCAGAAGTCATTTAGGGTAGCTGAGGGCTCACTGAAATCTTAACCCATCAATGAGTTGATTTTGGTAAAAGACGCATTCGCCAATTTTGGTACAATCTTCCGAAAACCCGGTTACGTCCGTTGCTCCATGGGCTAACTACGAACTCCCTTATTGTTGTACATGTACAGTGGAACCTCATTATAAAGAGCTCTAATGTATCAAAACACTTGATTTTTAAATTATACATCAAATAATTTCATTCAAGTTTTGCAAGTAGGCGTAATACAGGGACCTGACCTGTAACAGAAAGATTTATAATTAATCGTACAATCGACTGATCGATTGTACAAACACAGGATGAATAAATTATTGCACGACCAATGAATTGATCGTATGACTAATCTTAATACATGTATTACAGGGCCCTGAATATTATTGTGTGTGTGTGGGTGTTGGTGCGTGTGCGTGTATCTTAGGTGTGTGTATTTGACAAAGTGTTGCAGCGGCACATGAAACGTCGTGATCTTTTAGATTCCTAGTTGACCTACATTGCGAGACAAACGAATATCACTAGCGATATTATTTTCGATATATGCGGTTAGTTGGACATGTTTTTTTTATAAATTGGTCAATATCACCCAAAAAAATTGTTTTAATAATTTGTATGCATGTTTGAATGTATGTGTCTCTGTGTATAGGTGTATGTCTATAAGTGTGTGTGTGGGTGTATGTGTGTGTACATGTGCATGTGGGTGTGTGTGTTTGTGCGTGCATGCTTGGTCAAGATCCAAACATGTCTTGATACCATAATCAGTAACACATTCACATTGCCGTTTGCAAAAGATCAATTCGTATTTATTGGAATACTGTACAACTATGTACCAAAATGAAATTAGAATATTGAGATGCTAATTACAGATAATAGTAGAGATTTCAAACATTAAATATTAAAATAAACCAGACATATAAAATATATATCAGATAAAAGCAAATATCTAGCATAATTATTGTTTTCCGTATTATTATCATTAGTCATCAAAGAAGTCACGCTCTATAACTACAACCAATATTGGTTTAATGTGGAATAAGTCACTAGAGGGGGCAAGTGTCTATATACTTTAAGGCCCGGTCATGCCAATATGCCCCTCGAATGCAATGACAATGTCATTCATCAGTGAATCATTGTCTAGAGAATGAAGGAAACATACCGATCTATACATACGTTCAGGTTTACTACCTATGAAGTAAAACCAAGATCAAAATTGTGGGAGGGGTAGACCCCGCAATCAGAACCAAAAATCCCCCCCCCCCCCCACACACACACATTCACAAAAAATGGAAAATATTACAGCATTTGTTAGTAAGTATAGTTACAGTGTACCTGTATTTGGCCAAACGTGATAAAGGAACTGATATATATACAGTCATGTAGACAAAAGTATGTTATTAGAGAAAGCAATTAATTGCATACATTTTAAATCGAGTAATGCTCCGCGCTGAGTATATAAGTAAATTAAATTGCACGCAGCACAAATGTTATACAATAATTATACAGGGTGCCCCCCCCCCCAAAAAAAAAATGATTATGTCCATCGAATAGGGTGTCTTTTGGTCGTGTAGTTTTTGTTTTAGGGCGCTCAGTGAGTGACACCATTTCAGGTTCCCATTTTGTCAATTTTTGATTTTTACCAAGTCAGTGCCTGATAAATCACACTTCCTGCCCGTCATAGCATAGAACAACCATGCCCATTTTCTCGGCACACATCTGAATGCACACTAACAATATAGCGCGCGTATTGCTCGTTGTTCGATGCTATGATGGGCAGTAAGTGCGATTCATTAGGCACTGACTTGGTAAAAATTGACAAAAATTTTAAAATGGGAACCTGACGTGGTGTCACTCAGAGCGCCCTAAAACAAAAACTACACGACCAAAATTACTGTTCTTGGTATCGTTTTTCATTGGAAAAGATACCCTATCCGATGGACATAATCACGTTGTTACTATATTTTGGGAAGTGCCCCGTTCCGTTTTTTTTTTTTTTGGAGGGGGGCCACCCGGTATACTGCTACAGTAATTATGATTGCTGGTTAGGTGCAATTTGTTCATTAGCTTGCGCCTGAGGTCTCTGATTTGCTTGCTGTTGTTGCGCAGGTTGCATTTGTTGTTGATTTGCTGGTGCAGCTTGTTGCTGCTGTTGTTGAACCTGTTGTTGTAGTTGCTGTTGTTCTTGTTGAAGCTGTTGAAGTTGTTGTTGCTGCTGGGTTAATTGTTGGCTTTGTTCCTCCTTTGTTGCTCGAACATTCTGTAGATCTGTCGTTAGCTGCGATTGAAGAAAAAGAAACCAAGCACACATTGTATTATTGACCACAGCCAGGGCCCCGTTTCATAAAACGTTTGCACTTGTTGTAAGTGGCCAATTTATTGTAACTATATTGTATACCAATCTTATCAATTTACCAATTTATAATCATATATGCAATACCAACATATGAATGCATAAATCTGCCTAAATTAAATGCGGAAATAACACTAAACTTGCGAATCATTTGTTTGCAATGTAATAAAGACATGCAAAGGGCGACAATCAAATAGGGGGAAATTGATGCTGCTTGATCGCAGATTACAGGCATATTGGAAATAGCGAGTGGGCGGGACACAAACGGGAATAGTGAGTGAGACACCTCGTGAATAGCAAGCGAGACATAATCGGGACCAATGGGGGGGGGGGGGGGGGGGGGCAAAATCGGGAAAATATGTGCGGACACAATCGGGAATAGCAGCGAGACACATTCAGTGATAGTGATCGAAACGCACTCGGGAATAGGGGGGGGAATAGTAAGTGAGCGAGACACACTTGTGAATAATGGGCGGGAAACGATCGGGAATAGTGAGCGGGACACAATCGGGAATAGTGAGCGGGACATATACTGGGAACTTGAGTGAGCGAGAAACATTCGGGAATAATAAGCGGGATACAATTGGGAGTTATAGTGAGCAAGTCAGTCGGGAATGGTGAGCAGGGCACATTTGGAGGAAAAAAGAGCGGGACACAAAATTGGGAATAGTATATTAGGACATAATCGAGAGTATAGTGAGCATGGCACAATCGGGAAACATGAGCAGGACACTATCTCATAGTATCTGGAACCATACTCGGGCCAAATCGGGAATAGCGAGAAGGGCATAATCGAGTTTAAAGAGCAAGGGTAAAATTGGGAATAGTGATCGGGGCACAATCGGAAATACTGAACAAGACACACTCGGGAATAATGAGCGGGATACAATTGGAATTTTTTACGCTACTTGTCATTATGTTACTATAATCAAGTCTCCGTGTCAAAGTGTTTGTTGCGCTATAATTCAGTAACAAAAATGGACTTGATTAAGCAACTCGTTCTTTAGGTTCTTACCTTATCTACTTGTGACTTGAAATCTCTATTCTGCTTCTCTAACTCGGTATTCTCGTTTTCTAAAGACGTCTTGTCGCTCTGTATTCTCTCATTCTCGTCCCTCGCTGCGTCAAGATCATCGCTTTTGCTCGCAAGTTCGTCCTGTCTCGACAAAAGAAAATAGTTTCAAAAACCATAAATTACTATAACATCTTGATCATTCTTGTAGATTCAAATCTTGTCCGTTTTGTTCATAACCATTCTCATCTCTCACTGCGCGTCCAGATCATCGCTTGTGCTCGCAAGTTCGTCCTGTCTCGACAAAAGAAAATAGTTTCATAAACTATACAAATTGACTTGTTATAATAATTTTAGATTACAAAATCTTGATATTTCTTGTGTAGATCAAATCTGTTTCGCGTGTTGTGCATAACTCAGAAGCATTGAAATCTTGACAACTGAGAGACTATGGAGAAAAAATAATAATTACAGTACAGGTCCTATTCTTTATCATTCTTAAGGAACTCAATCTGTTTTTAAAGGCGATTCATTCAATTACTGAGGGGAAATGAAAACTGTGTAATTTGTTTGTTGTTGTTTAATTTGCTACGGATATTTTGCCATGGTGTTTAATACATAGTGTTCATTTTAACACAATATATCTGAAAACTAAATTTTAAAAGACCCTCCGAAATATCGGTTTGCGAATGCAAAGTTGGGTATACATTGCATGAAATTACTGATGGACATGTATCAATTACTGGATACACCACTGGCGTGATGTCGTTATCCCTCACCCTAAGCTGTTCGATCTCCTTGGCGACATCCGTAAGGTGATCCTCCTTCAACGCCATCTCCTCGTTCTTGCTCCGCCTCTCCTCCTCGCACTTGTCATTGGCCGCCGTCAGTTCGTCGTTCTTCTCTCGAAGCAGCGCGCTCATGTGTTTCTTCTCGTCCGACGTCGACCTGAGGTTCGACGACACCTTGTCGAGTTCCTGGCCGAGGGCCTTCCGGTCGGCGGCGACCGCCGACAGTCTCGCCTGCAGCTCGTCGTTGAACTCCACCAGGGCGTTGGCCTTTCGCTGCGTCTCGACCGTGATCATAACCGACAGGATGATCAGGATCAGCGAAATCGCCAGGATACACTTCGACTGCGCCGAGTCCTTCATTTTCAAGCACAACTGCAGGCAAATTATAGAAATAATAATGTATTCAATTTTGTAAGCTCTTTGTTTTCTCTTCCTTAGTATAGCTTCTTGTGACTGACTTTTTGCTGGAAAATGGCCATCATAATTGACAATATTTAATTGCATATATACGCCATTGATGATTTGAATAATGACTGATATCAAAAAGGAAACATATACTGCTGCTGCTACTGGCTACTACTACTACTACTATGCCCATTACTACTACTACTACTACTACTACTACTACTACTACTACTACTACTACTACTACTACTACTACTACTACTACTACTACTACTACTACTACTACTACTACTACTACTACTACTACTACTACTACTACTACTACTACTACTACTACTACTACTACTACTACTACTACTACTACTACTACTACTACTACTACTACTACTACTACTACTACTACTACTACTACTACTACTACTACTACTACTACTACTACTACTATTACTATTACTACTACTACTACTACTACTACTACTTCTACTACTACTTCTACTGCTACTACTACTACTACTACTATTACTATTAATATTACTACTACTACTACTACTACTACTACTACTACTACTACTACTACTACTACTACTACTACTACTACTACTACTACTACTACTACTACAACTACTACTACTACTACTACTACTACTACTACTACTACTACTACTACTACTACTACTACTACTACTACTACTACTACTACTACTACTACTACTACTACTTCTACTACTACTAGTAGTAGTAGTACTACTATACTACTACTATTACTATTACTATTACTATTACTACTACTACTACTACTACTACTACTACTACTACTACTACTACTACTACTACTACTACTACTACTACTACTACTTCTACTACTACTAGTAGTAGTAGTACTACTATACTATACTACTACTATTACTATTACTATTACTATTACTACTACTTCTACTACTGTTACGTACAGCATATTTTATTTTATTATTTGAAATTAGACCGTTATCAAAGGATTTACGCGTATTTTTTCGAGTTTACCGGCGTGTATGACTTTTCAATGCTCACCATTTTTTAAAGAAATGTATATACTTATAGGTTTAAATAGACACAGCTTTATAATTTTATAATGATTATAGTAAGACCATTGAGGAACGAGTCCTACCAGTTCCCTGGTTAGACAGACGGATAATGCATATATGTTCGATATATTATTACCAATTACTACATTATTATACAACACACTGGTGATATCAATTGCTACTTCTAGAACTAATTTTAGGTAAATTATTAATGAGAACTTACCAGAAATGTACAAAAGGAAGACGAAAGTTTTACTCCTAGCGAGATCATGTGCACGTTTCCATACCAGAGAGCTGGGTTACTCTTGCTCCTGTACACCACGCAGTGATAATCATAAATAACGATTATACAGACTAGATGTAAGGACTCTCACTCAGGGTATACTGTCTTCAGGTTAATCCGTTATGTACCCAGAGCAACAGAAATGAATAGGCCCTGTATATATGCATGGGTTCTGTAGGAATATCTAGACAGTGAAAGTCTGCGAGTATAAGTCTGAGAATAAACATATATATAGTTTTGTTTAACTATACTCTGCATAATAATATATGCCATATACTCGAGTGGTAAAACGGGGTAAGACAGTACTATACAGCAGGTTTCTCCTCAACACCCACCCGCACACTATTTGCATGCATAACGAAAGGGATTCATCAGCTTAAATACACTTAACTTGGTGGGCCTATACTTAAGTTGGTTATCCATGCATGCACTGTCTTTTTTATCTCCTTCTTTGTAGAAGTTTTACGTGGTATCATGCTACTCGTGTTCTGCATGCACAGTGAGGCATGGAAGGGGCGGTTTTTATCATTTTCGATCGATTGAATCGATTACAGTATGCAGGGTAATTCACTTGAATACCGTAAACTGTCTAGAGACTTAAATCAATTGAAGTATTATGAGACATTATACACTTCTTCATCACACATGAATTGAATACTAATTAAACAACATTATTTGATGAGGACTTTGTCACTGACGAAATGCATTTTGAAAACACTAAATCGTCATGAGCGCCCGAGAAGTAATTAATTCGAATATTGTGCAGTGTGTTATTATATACATATAATATACATTCTATACAGTTGGATAAAACCATTGACTAATGGAGTACCAGTCTACACCATCGTTCAAGTTTTTAATTGTATTTTTTGTACAAATGTATGCAAGCAATATTTGATTATTAATCTGGGACGACACATCTGTTATCGTCACCCATCCGAGAGACGTATTATAGGTTTCAACCGGGCAATCTAATGATATATGGATGCGAAGAGATAGCTCTATAGCCACTAGACCATGGAGAATAGCGGTACTAGCTAGTAGTAGGCCTATCATGGTAGACCACCCCATTCATAAGCACTGCAGTGTTGACAGAGTACACATTATTATGTCATTGAAAGGGGGGTTCTGAAGGTAAATAGCCACACCATTTCACGTGCGGTGGACGAGAGCCATTGAAGAATACAGTCTTACATTCAGTATGCGTTCGAAACCGGATCGACGCCCCAGCTTGTGTATTATGTAATCTATGTTGAAACAGCAACGTGCTTTTACTACCCAGGGAGTATAGGCCTACATAGGGAAGTTAACGGGTGTAAACTAGTCTGATGCGGCATGTACAGTTATTCTGGGCTAGTATACTCCCCGGGGAGTTGACATGGTGCACAAAGCATCGATCGTGCGACGTGAACATGAATTGCAACGACCAAGTTTCCATGATATAAGTGCAGCGTGTAAATAAATTAATAATACATGGGGCCAGGGAAATTCAGGTCCCGGAATGTGCCCCCACCCCCCGCCCCCTTCCCCACCTACTCCAACCCCTGCATATCTCATATATCGCTCATTTCAGAAGTTATTTCCAAGCAATTAACTTCTATGTTCATTAATATGTCCCTCTGTCAAATGCGTATATTTATAGTTGTCGCGCAAGAATCGTAAGGGGTAGAGCCCCGTTGGGCGAGAGGAAATATCCCCGTACTGCCCAATTCAATCCTCATCGTCGCAACAAGATAATCTAAAAGAAAACAAACAAACATTATTACCTCTTTGTTCAATCTCCTTATACAGGTGCCCCCCCCCCCCCCCCCCCCAATAACGGAACGGGGCACTTCCAATTATAGATAACACAAAGATTAAGTTCATCGGATAGGGTATCTTTTCCAATGAAAAACAATACCAAGTACAGTAATTTTGGTCGTGTAGTTTTTGTTTTAGGGCGCTCTGAGTGACACCATGTCAGTTCCCATTTTCGTCAATTTTTACCAAGTCAGTCGCACTTACTGCCCATCATATCATCAAACAACCATGCCCATTCTTTCGGCACACAGCTGAATGCACACTAACAATAACGCGCGTATTCCTCGTTGTTCAATGCTATGGCGGGCAGTAAGTGCGATTATCAGGCACTGACTTGGTAAAATTTGACAAAAATGGGAGCCTGACATGGTATCACTCAGGGCGCCCTAAAAACAAAACAAACTAAACGACCAAAATTACTGTTCTTGGTATCGTTTTTCATTGGAAAGATATCCCTATCCGATGGACATAATAATTATGTTACTATGTTTTGGGAAGTGCCCCGTTCCTGTTTGTTGGGGCCACCCTGTATAATTATCTGACGAAATCGCTCACTGTAGTGATCGCTTGCCTTTGCCACGCAGAGCGCCACCTGACGATGAACTACCATATAGTTTATGTGTCGAATTATTTTACAAAGGCAAATTCAGTTTTATTTGTTTAAAAAAAAGCACATCGGCGGAAAGAATAATGTACCGAATTTATATTACTACATGAAATTTACATTCTGAAAACGATTTTAGGCTGCAAATTATTGTATCTAAGTCACTAAAATAATTTTAGCCAAATCGGTATTCTGAAACTGTACTAAAATGAAAAACCGGTTTGCTAAAAAATATTTTAGTGACGTTATATATACAATACATTTTAGCTTCAAATCGTTTTCAGAATACATCCCCTAGAGGTTTCCAACAACTAATTATACACACATATTAAATATGCATCTACACAAACATAGGCATGCACCCAATGTGCATTTCCATTAACAATGAATGGATTAACAAGACATTTGTTATATTTTTCGTTAGCCCACATCTCTGCACATGTTTTAGCAATTTGTGTATTTCTAATTACATAACAGCCGTTCCTGATATCATGCTTTCAAATCTACCTACAAATCCCACTGCTTCACACCCACAATTCTTCTCACTATCTCTCTCCCCCCCCCTCCTCCCCTTGCCCACCCCGCCCCTCCTCTCCCCCTCACCCCTTTGACCCCTCTCCCCCTCTCGTCCTCTCCAGCTATGCATCCTCTACTCTCCATACTCCCCTTCCACCTCTCTCTTCTCTCCCTCACTCCCCTCCCCCCCCCCTCCTCTCCTCACCACTACTTCCCCTTCTATCACTGTCTTATCCCTCCCCCATCCCTTCCCACACACTCACCACCCCCATCTCTCCACAACACCCACCACCCACTCCCTCCCCCCCCCACACTCACACACAGGACTGCTCACACACACACACACTCACACCACACACACACACACACACACACACACACACACACACCACACACACACACACACACACACACACACAACACACACACACACACACACACACACACGCACACGCCTTTTTTTTTTTTTTAAATGATTTTTTATTTCTCAAATTATTAACATAACATTTACAATTGAATAACATTTATGAAAATACAAGTTTACATCTCAAGTGTACAAATCAAGTGTAATTCACAAAAATTAAACACAATGGAGATTTAACAAAAAATAAA
>JBAMJV010007625.1:0-56818 GCA_037951105.1 Echinarachnius parma
CAATCAATCGGTTGGTTGCAATCGGTTGGTCGGTCGGTCAATCGATTGATCGATTGATCAATCAATCAATCAATTAAATTTATTTAGTCAAACACTCAAGCTTGGTGAATGATGGATGGACACGTGGCATTTGCTGGGTGAAAAATGTGAAAACAAAGACATCAAAGTGATGATATTAGAATGCTCACAGGGGAAACCTAAACTCACAGTGACAATAAGGTCGCAATTCTTGTGATCGAACTTGAGCTGTCCACTGTAACCCCGCGTGGACATCATGGTGGTGAAATAGTACTTGGTCCGCTGAGCAATGAAGCCTATCTTGCCATGGAATGCATTGTATCGTTGCTCCAGGATACGTTCCAGACTCTGTTCAAGTAAAAACAAATAAGCAGAGGCAAATGTTTAGGCTAGGACTTGCAATAACGGGTCAAATTTGAGCTGTTCGCTGTAGCTGCGCTTCACCATCATGGTGCAAAAGGTGTACTTGGTCCGCTGGGCGATGAACCCTCTTATGATTCGGAACAACTCAAAGCGCTGCATCAAGAACTCCTCCAGCATGCAGAACTCAGACAAACATTAAGACGCAGACTTACAGAGACGATTAACTCGCTATAGGAATGGTCAAATTTGAGCTGCCCATTGTAGTGGCGTATTGTCATCATCCTGAGGAAAATGAGCTTTGTGCGCTTAGCGAGCCTGTTCTCCAATCCTGGAAAGCCTTCATTAGGAGACCCATCAGTTTCTATTCAAGTTTTAACAAGATTCCACAGAAATACTCACATAACACAATTTTGACAAAATATACACACACACAAACAAAATCAAAATAGGCTCATATTTGTTGTTATATCAATGCACATAAAAAAGTACTTTCAAGGTAATACAGAGTTTTTGTTGTTGTAGATTTTAAATCTAAGTGAGAGAAATGACTCCTCCAAGTACTCACTAATGGTAAAATTTCATAAATTTTCCTTCTTAAGGGTACTTATTGTTTCCATAAGGTTCAGTTGATTAAAAGATTGGCTTTTGATTTTCAATAATGCCAAATATTTAGGTTGACATCATTAAAACATAACTCTATTCGTATTTCAACCGTATTCAGCTTGGTGCATCGGATTATTAAATTATGACTTCATCAAATATTTAGGTTGAAATCGTTCAAACTTAATATCAACAGTATTTTGCATGGTGCATTGGTTTAATTACGATTTCATCATATCCTAGTCCCCATAGCAGACATGCAATACAAAAACTAGATGGATCTTCGACTGCGCGCAGTCGAAAATGATGCCTCCGCCATTACGCAATTGATTTATGTCAAGCCCAAATCAACATGTACACAGAATTAATTCTGTCAACTCAATTTTGATGGTACTCTGTCTTTTAGATCTTGACGTATCACAATTATGAGCTATAAGTGACCTTGACCCTTGCACTCTTCCCTATTATACATTCAGGTATCAAGTTTAAGGCTTAATCAAGTTGGATTGAAATCTGATATTCAGTTCTTGAGATTTCCAATCTCAAGCTACTTTTACATATAATGAGCCCTGTGACCTTTGACCTTTGACCTCATGACCCCCAAAATCTAATCAGTTCATTGGCTCTCCAAGGAACATACATGTACCAAGTTTGGTCAGAATCTGTCAATCCCTTCTTGAGATAACGCGATCACGACCTATTTTTGCATATATAATGAGCTCTGTGACCTTTGACCTTTGACCTCATGACCCCAAAATCTAATCAGATCATTGGCCCCCCAAGATACATACATGACCCAAGTTTGGTGAAAATCCGTTAATCGGTTCTTCGCGATCACGAGAACGGGACGTACGTACGGACGTACGTACGGACGTACGTACGGACGTACGGACGGACGGACAACCCGAAAACATAATGCCTCCGGCTACTTCGTTGCGGAGGCATAAAAAAGCCCTGATTACTAATTTCTGACCTGCAGGTATTCTTTCATGTCCCTGATCTGTATCTTCATGTTGTCATACTGCTCCCTGGCATCGTTGTACTGCCTCGTGATCTCATCGGGATCCCCTAGCCTGGGTGCAAGAAAAATGGAAATCAAATCTTCTTTTTAGTTCCGATTCAATTACATTTTAGTCAATTATTCTGAGTGAGAAAGTCTGAAGAAAACCAACCATTAGATTTTTAAAGCAAAATACACAACAAAAATAGAATATAGTAAACAAAATTCATATCACAGAAGCAATGGATTTTAAACCAAAACTAGATGGATCTTCGACTGCGCGCAGTCGAAAATTATGCCTCCGCTATCACGCGATTTAATAACAAGCCCAAATTAACATGCACTGAATTAACTTTTTTCATATATTTTGAGTCCTGTGACCTTGACCATATAACCCCAAACTTTGATGGCTACATTGGCTCCCTAAGAAACATTCAGGTACCAAGTTTGATTAAAATCTGACATCTAGTTCTTGAGATTTTGCCATTACATGCTTGTTTGCATGTATAATGAGTCCTGTGACCTTGACCTCAACCTTATTACCCCAACATTTCATGGCTACATTGACTCTTTATGATACATTCAGGTACCAAGTCTGATTGAAATCTGACATTCAGTTCTTGAAACTTTGCCATTACAAGCCATTTTCACATATATTGAGTCCTGTGACCTTGAACTTTGACCTCATGACCCCCAAATCTACTCAGATCATTGCCACCCCAATATGTACACTCATACCAAGTTTGAAATTGAACTGTCAAATAGTTCTTGAGATATCGCGAGAACAAGGCATTTTTGCACATATATCGAGTCCTGTGACCTTGACCTTTGAACTCATGAACCCCCAAATCTAATCAGATCATTGCCACCCCAATATGTACACTCATACCAAATTTGAATTTGATCCGTCAAACAGTTCTTGAGATATCGCGAGAACGAGGCATTTTTGCATATATATTGACTCCTGTGACCTTGACCTTTGAACTCATGACCCCTAAAATCTAATCAGATCATTGTCACCCCAATATGTACACTCATACCAAGTTTGAAATTGATCCATCAACCGGTTCTTGAGATATCGCGAGAACGAAAACGGGACGTACGGACGGACGGACGGACAACCCGAAAACATAATGCCTCCGGCCACTTCGTTGGCGGAGGCATAAAAATTCTCACCAAAAACTCCTACTGATAATAATAGCAAGCTCGAGATGTTCATGGTGCATAATCAATTTCTGATTACCAATAATCAATTTCAAATACCAATAATTAATAGTAATCAATAACAAATTCTTTGTTAAAAAGGGAAATTAGTTATGATCTACTTGTCTTGTTCCTTGCGGATCCTCCTTTCCAGTTGTTTGATCTCGCTGTCTATGCTGTGCGCCTTTCTGGTTACCTTCAAACGCTCTGGGTTGATCTGAATCGCCTTGGCTATGGCCTCCTACAAAAACAATCAATAATCGATAACTTGTTAAGTGAAGAGTGGTTAACGTTACTAAGTCTTATGACCTTTTGTCGTTTTTCTAATAAAAGATAAAGCACCGATTTATTGGTATTGTTTTAATTGTACATGCTTATTATTTAGGGATTTAAATGATTGTACAATAGTTATTCATAAATTACAACAATCAAAACAATGAAAAACACAAGTTACAAAAACACCAAATTAAACAATTATGAATTATAACAGAAACAATGGAAAAATCAATTTAAAATTATTTATTTTTTGCATTATTGTTAAAAGATACATTTTCAGATCTCAGTACAAAGAATACAATTTACACTCACCTTAACTTCCTTCTCATGTTTGTCAGCTTCTTTCCTGAGCTCAAGAATGGTCTTCATCAAGTCTCTCTTCTTGTCTTCGTAGTACTTGCGACTAAGTTCAGGCGTTGATACCTCGATACTTGCTAGGACCAAGTCATCCTAAAACAGAGAGAATTTTGCATTTATCATATGAGCTGCACACAAGCTAAATGAGATTAACATGCAAGGAATATCATTATACTCTCACAGTAAAACAGAAATGTCAATTGCCAACCAATGACCGATGACAGATGCAGGGTTGGAAAGTTATCAACCCTAATAGACTCTTGCAGGTAAACCTTCACATTGACCTTTGACCTACTTATGTGACTTTTGACCCCAAAATATCATGGAGGCCAATATAGAGCACCTACCAATCAAGTTTGGTTACAAACAAATGAAGGGTTGGAAAGTTATCAACCCTAATAGACTCTTGCAGGTAAACTTTCACATTGGACCTCATTTGATCTTTGACATCATGGAGGCCAATATAGGGCACCTACCAATCAAGTTTGGTTACAAACAGATGAAGGGTTGGAAAGTTATCAACCCTAATTAGACTCTTGCCGGTTAACTTTCACATTGGACCTCATTTGACCTTTGACCTACTTATGTGACCTTTGACCCCAGAATATCATGGAGGCCAATATAGGGCATCTATCAATCAAGTTTGGTTACAAACAGATGCAGGGTTGGAAAGTTATCAACCCTAATAGACTCTTGCAGGTAAACTTTCACATTGGACCTATTTGACCTTTGACCCCACAATATCATGGAGGCCAATATAGGGCATCTATCAATCAAGTTTGGTTACAAACCGATGCAGGGTTGAAAAGTTATCAACCCTAATAGACGCTTACAGGTAAAATATCACATTGGACCTCATTTGACCTGTGACCTACTGATGTGACCTTTGACCCCATAATATCATGGAGGACAATATAGGGCATCTACCAATCAATTTTGGTTACAAACAGATGCAGGGTTGGAAAGTTATCAACCCTAATAGACTCTTGCAGGTAAACTTTCATATTGGACCTATTTGACCTTTGACAGAATATCATGGAGGCCAATATAGGGCATCTATCAATCAAGTTTGGTTACAAACCGATGCAGGGTTGAAAAGTTATCAACCCTAATACGTTTAACTATTGTATATTCTTTTCAATTCCATGCATTCTCGCAGTAAGTTTGCTTTCTGTAATCTTGTTGATTCTTGCCACATTTAATTTAATTGAGACAGATAGATTTGAGAAATTTGGGTAATCTTGGCATAAGAAATTTAAATTTGACAGATGGAACTTTGATACCAACCTGTTGAATCTCAATCTTCTCATCAAACTTGGGCAGTCTGCTCTCTTCCTTCTGCAAGGCTGTCTTCTTACTCTCAAAAACCTACAAAATCGGAACAAAATAGAGTATTATGTTCTTAGAAATGCTGTTGACATTTAATGACTATACTCTGATCAAACATCAATTGGTCAATCATTCAAAAATTGCTTGTTTTCTCATTTGCTCATCTGTCTGTTCTGTTTCATGTTCTGTACATCCATTCAATCATTTATTAGCCTCCTGACAAGGCATGTCTCGTCTGAGCTGAGTTAAATGCACGGTATAGTATGCATTTTGCAGGAACGACTGGACAGCGTGACTACCCTGCACAATCATTTGCCGAGACAGCCTCTTCTCATCTGGATTGCTCTCTGATGAATTTCTTTTGTTAAGTATTGAATTCCTCTAACCTACAGGTAGAACCCAATCAGGAAGCCGGGTTATCACGTGCTCATGCATTATGCATCATTCCCCAACGCAAGACACAAACTATACCACACAAACACACGTACAGTGAAGCGACGCTACACGAAGCGATACAAAGGTCCGATGCAATGCAACACGTCCACACACACACACGTCCCGAGGCCACACACAGAAACACACTGCATATTTTTACACACACAGTAATACACAGGGATGTGTTTGTGTATACAATGCTATGTAACGTGCGTGTATGCGGACGTACACGTAGTTCATATTTAAATGGGAGAGACAGAAAGACGTGTGCTCAGTGCAGTAAATATCACAAAACTATGCATGATTCATTAAATCAAGCTTATGCATATTCATGAGCCACTAGATGCGTAAAGGCGAGGGGATCACACTTGAATTCACCACTCGCCAGATAGCCTCCATCGGGCGTTCAGTCGTTCCTGATCCTGCATGCAGCGCAGCCATTGCTTGCTTGAGACACGAAGCCTTGTTAAAGGGAACTCATTTATATGATCTGAAAATCAATCAATCAATCAATCAATCACTTGACCAGGCAGTAGGACGGTCTGTTGGTTGGTTGGTCGGTCGGTCAGTCAGTCAGTCTGTCGGCCAGCCAGCCAGCCACCAGTCAGTAAGCAGGTCGGTCGGTCGGTCGGACAGTCAATCAATCAATCAATCAATCCATCTATAAATCAATCAACCAACCAGGTAGTAGGACGGTCTGTTGGTTGGTCGGTCAGTCAGTAAGCCGGCCAGCCAGTCAGTTAGTCAGTAAGTAAATCAATCAATATACCTTATCAATTTATCCATCAATCAATTCATCCACCAATCCACTTACTCTCTCCTCCTCAGCTACCAGTGCCCATGCCATCTGGCTGTAGAGTTCAGACTTCTTATTCTTCAGATCCTTGAGACATGTCAAATCCTTGAATTTCTGTTCCAGTGCCAGCACCTCCATCTCAAGGGCAGGAAGTTTCTGTTTGGTGAGGAAGACAAGAAACCAGGAGGAGAAGAGAAAAAAACATAATATTAATAATATTGTGCTCGATTTATATAGTGCCTATTACAATTAATAAGTCATCTCTATAAAGCCCTTTACAATTCTATTATTACTTGGATACATTCTGTAATCAATCCAGCACACAAAGGGCATGTTTTCCATTCCCTGTGGAGCATTCCAGCCAGGCGACCTTATGGGCGGACAGAATGCTAAGGAACTATGTTCCATCCTTCCGGGAACCCATATATACACCTTGGTGGAGAGCAGCAAATGTGGATAAATAAAAAACAGTAAAAAATCTTTACAAAAGTAAATGCAGTGTAACCTTGCTGTACAAAAAATTCACCTTGGGACCATGGCAATCACCTTCTGATATCAGTTATATTGTTATAATTTTGTTATATCGGGATACAAAAACAAAAGAGAATAATAAGAGCTTGGGCCAACAAAATTGCCTTGTTATAAGAGGGGCTGTTACTGTAAACGTGGTAATGTTCGCGGTGCATTCATTTTCGCAGATTTAGCACTGAAGTTGGTGTCCGCGAATATTAAAACCTGCGAATATAAATGCACGATTTGCAATGCGTGTGAACACTTGCTCGCCCGCGAAATTAAACTAGATGGATCTTCGACTGCGCGCAGTCGAAAATTATGCCTCCGCTATCACGCGATTTTAATATCGAGCCCAAAATAACGTGCACTAAATTATTATTTTTTATATTTTTCATATATTTCAAGTCCGGTGACCTTGACCATATGACCCCAAACTTTGATGGCTACATTGGCTCCCTTAGAAAACAATCAGGTACAAAGTTTGATTGAAATCTGACATTCAGTTCTTTAAAGTTTGCCATTACAAGCCATTTTCGCATATATATTGAGTCCTGTGACCTTGACATTTGACCTCATGACTCCCTTAATCTAATCCGATCATTGCTTCCCCGATGTGTACCCTCATACCAAGTTTGAAATTGATCCGTCACCCGGTTCTTGAGATATATCGCGAAAACAAGGCATTTTTGCACATACATTATATTGAGTCATGTGACCTTGACCTTTGACTTCATAAACCTCCAAATCTAATCAGATCATTGTCACCCCAATGTTTACACTCATACAAAGTTTGAACTTGATCCGTCTACCGGTTCTTGAGATATCGCAAGAACAAGGCATTTTTGAATATATATTGAATCCTGAGACCTTGACCTTTGACCTCATGACCCCCAAAATCTAATCAGATCATAGTCACCCCCATATGTACACTCATCCCAAGTTTGATACTGATCCATCTACCGGTTCTTGAGATATCGCAAGAACAAGGCATTTTTGAATATATATTGAATCCTGAGACCTTGACCTTTGACCTCATGACCCCCAAAATCTAATCAGATCATAGTCACCCCCATATGTACACTCATCCCAAGTTTGAAACTGATCCGTCTACTGGTTCTTGAAATATCGCAAGAACAAGGCATTTTTGAATATATATTGAATCCTGAGACCTTGACCTTTGACCTCATGACCCCCAAAATCTAATCAGATCATAGTCACCCCCATATGTACACTCATCCCAAGTTTGAAACTGATCCATCTACCGGTTCTTAAGATATCGCAAGAACAAGGCATTTTTGCATATATATCGAGTCCTGTGACCTTGACCTTTGACCTCATGACCCCCAAAATCTAATCAGATCATTGTCACCCCCATATGTACACTCATACCAAGTTTGAAATTGATCCGTCAACCGGTTCTTGAGATATCGCGAGAACGAAAACGGGACGTACGTACGGACGGACGGACGGACGTACGTACGGACGGACGGACGGACAACTCGAAAACATAATGCCTCCGGCCACTTCGTTGGCGGAGGCATAAAAAACAGCGAATGTGTTTTTGTGTCAGCGCGAAATATTAATCGCGCGAAAATAACAATGTTTACAGTATTTCAGAGCTCTATATATTGAGGTTCCAATATATTGCCTTTTGTGTCAATGCATGAATTATAGAAAGAAAGTAAAATTGTTATAATATCTGGTAGAATTTGGATAGGTACCTTAAAAATGGCATCCATTAAAAGCGCATACTCTATTTTGCTCTTACCTCGTTCTGTGAGTTGACACTGTCCTCGGTACTATCCTTGTGCTCTAGTCTCTGCTTGCAGTCATTAAACATCTGCTCTAGCTGGGTCGCCTTGAGGAAAATCTAAAATAAAAATATAAATGACAACAATTATCATGAGTACCACCACGATGAGAAGGTGGTTATCATATTCAGGTCACTCTACATGCAAACAAGGAATCAATTGATCATAGCTGTCAATGCAAAGTTTACCAGGAATTCCCATATATTTAGCAAAATTTACCAGTGAGATTTCTTGGCTCTGGTATTTCCGGGCCAATTCTACTTTATAGACATGTGGTTTGCAAGTTATCAAAAATGCAGATGATGGATCTTTTAAAGTTTGCTTCTCACACATCAAATATATTTGCCAAACACTTTCACCTGCAAATTGAAAGGTTAAAGGGAAAGTTGAGTTTTGGTAGAGAGGGCGCTAGACTACTTAATTGGTTTGTGAGGTAATGAAAAACTGAGTGTAAAATTTGAAAGAGCATAATATTTAAACAATAAAATCATCTTTGTGTGATCAAAATCGGTTCAGAAACGGCTGAAATATCCATAAATATAACAATTTGTAATAAACCCGGGGCCCCGGGTTTATTAGAGAATTTTGATCCAGCCGTTAAAAATTCAAAAAAATGCTTCCTCTTTTCAAAAAAGTTACAAAATAGGTATTTAAATAGTTGTTGGTTATTTCTCTATCTAATCACTATTTCAACAAAGCATCACATGCACAATATTTTATTCAAAATGGTTGAAACCGATGAGTGTTTAGAGAGCGCCCTCTTACGTTTTAACGGCTCTTTTTGAATGATAACATGATCTTTACTACGTCATTTGTAATTTTGTGTTCCTTTCTAGTTATAACTATTAGTTTGTAATGTAATGATGCAGGTTTTGGTTACTAAAATTCAGTTTCACTAAAACTGTACTCTCCTTACCAGAACTCAACTATCCCTTTAACTCTATACATCATAGAGGTGGTTCGGATTTGTAAATTAGACGCAAGGTAAACTAACACTGGGACACTGTTATAAAAACTTGCCTAGTCAAAAATATTCAGGCTAGGGTAAGCTTTTTCAAACAGTGCCCTCTACATCCCCATGCCCGACAACCTTTAAGTCATGGAATTCTGGTTTCATAACTGACCTTGTACCTATCCTTGGAGTTCTCAGGGTGCAGGAATGTCTTGCTGATGACTTGGTTCATAATGGAGACTGGATTGTCCACCTGTAATGGGGAGAAGGTTAAAGGGGACCACCAGGCAAAGAACAACACATTATTATATGTTTTGGTACCGTTTTGTGATATCAAATAGATACCCAACATTTTGCAAAGGGTTGTGTAATTCATAAACAAAGCAATTCATTTCCACCACGTACGGAACCACTACTATTTCCTGGTTCGTACGGGCCAAACATTTGCGAGTGCGTCAATGCGATTCACGCATGTACGTTTGTAGACAATAGAATCCCGGGCGATTCGTTCGCCCTGCACACATCAGTCTTCGCAATTCAGACTGCATGAACGCATGCTTTAGAATGGTGAGGCGTTTAGCAATTATATTTTTTTCTGGAAACATATTTTTGTGAACTTGTTGATGGAATGGAATACTAAAGATGTTACCTTTCTTTACTACGAATATTATTTTTGGGTGGGTACCCTTTAATAAATATTTATTTTAAATCTGTTGAACTTTTAATATCATTGTGAAGAGCTGATAGATGATAATCAATCATACTAGGTGTTACATAAAACAACTATTATTGTTACACAAGTTATGTCCGAAGTTATAGTGTCGTCATCAAAGCACCCATAAATTGAAAGTGACACATCTACTCTCTCAGTATGTTTCACTGATCTGTCTTTGGCTCGTAAACAACACACCTCCTCTGTCAATCAATCAATCAAGCAATCAAACATTAATCAATCAATCAATCAATCAATCAATCAATCAATCAATCAATCAATCAATCAATCAATCAACCAATCAATCAATCAATCAACCAATCAACCAATCAATCAATCAATCAATCAATCAATCAATCAATCAATCAATCAATCAATCAATCAAACAATCAATTAATCAATCAATCAATCAATCAATCAATCAATCAATCAATCAATCAATCAATCAATCAATCAATCAATCAATCAATCAATCAATCAAACAATCAATCAATCAAACAATCAATCAATCACTAATCTGATGAATTACCTGTATATTGAAATGATCCAGTATGTGCGACAACTCTTCCCTGTTATTACTGATCACCTTCCCATTGGCAGCCTTCAGCTTGAACAAACTCCTTCCCTCACGATGAAGCTCGTGTTCCATGATGATGGACGAACCATACTCTTCGGGTTTGTACGCATCATCACCACGGTTACGGAGCTTGATGATGATCTCGGCAATGCTGTGAACAAAAATGTATCATTAAATCAGAGATATTAAATGATCATGTATGCTACTTTTAAACTCCTTATAAGATGTACACTATAGAAAAAACGCTGGGAAAATTCAGACAAGCACTGCAACGGTCATTGAGGCTTAGCAGGAGGCAGTGAATTTGTGCCCAATTGTGCCCACAAAAGTCTTCATAAATTGTACCAACTGCCTTCTAACCACTGACCTCTACTATTGGACGGGCGACTGCACGTTGATTGGCCATTCAAAAATGAGGCCGCCGCGCGCGCACGGCGGCCATATTGGGACCATCATCATGGACCGTCGCGACGGGTCGATAACCCGCTGTTGATAGTGTGTAACATTTGTAAACATTTTTCAGATTAATTTTACCAATTGTTCTCGTTAGATAAAAAAGTGTTGATTGTATTCTGATTAGGGAAGGCACATTACATGTCATTTTGGCTGTACAAATCGAAATGATAATGACATAAAAAAAGGCTGAAAATCACGTTTCATAGGCGAGTTGTTTGCAGTCATTGGGCCGCCTACAGTCCCATGTGTTATGTTTTGTGTCAGAAAAGATTATAGTTTACCTCTTATATTCCATATATATATTAGGTTGCTACATTTATTATAAATAGTGTACTGTACGTACTGATAGATTTGGTTAAATATTGAAATAAAACAAGTGAAATCGATAAGAGATTTAGATACGGGCAGGCAAATAGATGACAAAAATGTGATTGTAAACTTGAAAATGTATTTTTGAAATAATTGAATAAGTGATTGGGGTTTGAAAATGTATGTTTGAATTCATGAAGCCTATACTATAAGGCTAGGGTTTTCTGTCGAGACAGTGACTCATTAAGTTAATTACAGCCCATAAAAAGTGAAATAATGAAAGAAGATACATTTGTATATGAAATATTGGTATTATGCACTCATTTGAATTTACAAGGAATGGTGAATTTTGAGGGGATACAGAGTCATTGTGGAATTAATGCAATGAAATGGTTGATAGAGAAGCAAAACATGAGTGGGGGGGGGGGGTGGAAAGGAGATTTTTAATAAAGTGAAATAAATAGTATGATTAAACAAAAGTATTATGTTAAATGGCAACAAAGATGGGAGGACTTTGAATCTTCCTTGGAAAATATTGAAAATAATGTAACTCAGTCGTATATAGGCCTACCATTGTAATTTGAATAATATTATATTGCATCGTTTACGGATGTGTGTATCGTCTTCCCACCTCTCTGGAAAAATACATAATGTATTTTTTAAACTTGAGGAGCAATTAATTTGAGTTGAAACAAAAAAGAGAAAAGAAGGAAGAAAACAAAAACAGATTGGCTCAAAATTAATGAAGAACGGCAATAAACACAAAACAGCAACAACAACAACGACAACATGTCTCTCCAATTAATGTAAAGTATTGATTGTTTTATAACATCTAATAAATAGAGATTGCATATGGTCGAACTTCGAATTTCTTCAGAAGTGTTTTATAACCTCCATGATCGATCCCTGATCGATGTTCATAATGATTTAAAACAAACCATAAAGGTAACATTATGAATATGAACCATAACTCACAAAGCATGCCCTTTGAAATAGTAATCTCAGGAAGAACGCAGAAAACAGAAAAGGAAAGAAAACAAAGATTGGCTTTCTTTTCATGATATTTTGATATACGAGGATGACGTGCCATATAGTAAAGTGACGCATGAACGCAAGGTACAATTAAATAAATTAATGAAAACAGCAGAAAAGTTCTTTCTTTACATGCGGAACCAAATCCTGTTAAAAACAAGGGGAAAATAAGAGATAAACTAGGGGCGAGTAATAGTTATAAGATCGGGTCAATTCCGAAGGAATCTCTCCGGCAACGCCGGAGCGCATATACCTTACGTTACCGTGTAAGCATCATAACAAATGGCGAATTATCATTGCTTGAGCTGAGATTCAATACGCTGGATAATTTTAATTAATCATGCTAGTATTCAATCACTAAGACTATTTACTTCACATATACATATTTCATTCCTGGGGGGATAAAGGGATATACAAATGCCATGGTGAGGGGGTGAGCAACAACTCCGTAGCAAGTATAATGCACTACCACGTTACTGCATATCCGCTGTTACGGCCGGGTTGATGGTCCCAACATGGCGCGCGCCCGCAGCCCACGGCCTCAATTGCTGAGCCATGACCGCCCGTCCATTAGTAGAGGTCAGTGCTTCTAACCAGGCACCTCAGTACTTTCAGTAGAAAGGAGACGGGAAAGCTAAATGATTCTAGCTACCAGAAGCCCCAATCTGCAGTTTCACTGCTTGTAGGGCTAATGAAACAGAGATAGTCACCACCCAATACGCCAGAAAGAATGGGAATGACTTTGACTGATATTAAAGCAGAGTGGGTGTTGCAAAAGCTAGAAGAAAAACGCTTACTCCAAATACACATTACCTATTTTCTCATTCTCTGATACACAATTGATAAAATAATTGACACACATAAAAGAAAACTTCCTGTTTCAAACGTTTGTCTTACTTTTGGCCCGTTTTGATGAAACTCTCGACCAAGTTGCCTGCGTTTGTGACAGTGGCTTTGCCTCCCAAACCAACCACAATGGCATCCAGTAATGCACTCTTCCCACCTGTAGAGAAAAGGAAAGAAAACAAAACATCACAAGATATGGTTTGAAACATAATTCTTGTGATTGCTTTTGACATAATTATCAGTATTGCACTCTTCCCACCTTGAAGAGAAAAGAAAAGGAAAACATTCACACCATAATAAGATTTGAAGCATAATTCTTGTGATTGCTTTTTAACACATCACATACAAGTATTGTCAAACTTTAAACGGTATTAATTTGTCAAAAGTCTTGACCAAGTAGCCTCAAATTGTGACAATGGCTTTGCTTCCCGAACCAACTCAAATGGCCGTCAGTATCGCACTATTCCCCACCTGCAAAAGAAAAGAAAAGGAAAAAAATACACGATATGATTTGAAAGATAATTCTAGTGATTGCTTTTTACACTCCACATTCAAATATGGTAAAACGTTAAACTTGTAATTTGTCCTTGACCAAGTTGCCTCGGTTGGGGGCAATGGCAATTTGCCTCCCGAAGAAACCACAATGGCCGTCAGTATTGCACCTGGAACAAAAGAAAACATGGACACAAGATAATGCAATGCTAGTTATCATTTTTTTTTTAGTAGTCCAGATGGGTGAGTATAATAGAGAAATATCAACATTTTCTGGCCCTAAATAAGAATTAAATGGCCCAACACAAAGAAAAGCATACAAAGTAGTGTTGTTGATTTCGGGAGTATTTACTACCCGCAGGTACCCAAAATTTACCCATTTGTTGATTACACGATCGGCATGTCACGCCAGCTGGGAAAACATGTTCATTCAAGAGACAAAAATTGAGCGCATTTATGTCACTTGAATGAACATGATAACTCTTGCGTTCAATGAGGGAACTTGCTTTTTTTCCCAGGAAATCGAGTATGGATTTTTGCGCCCGGGACTCGACATTTTTCGGCGGGACCCGGGTACTCGGGACTCATCAACAGCAATAATACAAAGGTCTCCTAATTTAGTTGCATAGTTGTGGAAATGACATGTATGCTCTTATAATTAGTACAAGTTAAAAAGCCAGCATTATCCTTTCTTTAAATCCATCGAGGTTGGTTTTATTTGATTGTTGGCAATGTGCAGAACGTGATGAATGGTTAGTAGAATATGGTCCTCTTGAGTAGGTATAGTGTGAAATGGATGATACATGGCCGAGTAATGAACAAAAATGCAAAGTGATATTCCCTAACTCATTGCACAGACTTTGTACACAGTTATGACTACGGTAGATACAACTGGATAGTAATAAAACTGAACACTTCTATCGTAAATATCTTTTTAATGAAAGGGTAATTGAAAAAATAAGGCGATAGCCGTAATGTGTCTCACCCACTTGCGCGCAATCATGCCAATGAAGTTTGGTTACAAACAGATGCAGGGTTGGAAAGTTATCAACCCTAATAGACTCTTGCAGGTAAACTTTCACATTTGACCTCATCTGACCTTTGACCTGCTTATGTGACCTTTGACCCCAGAATATCATGGAGGCCAATATAGGGCATCTACCAATCATGTTTGGTAACAAACAGATGCAGGGTTATAGAGTTATCAACCCTAATAGGACTATTACCCAAAAACGTTCACATTTTACCTCATTTGACCTTTGACCTACTTATGTGACCTTTGACCCCAGAATATCATGGAGGCCAATATAGGGCATCTACCAATCAAGTTTGGTTACAAAAAGATGCAGGGTTGGAAAATTATCAACCCTAATAGACTCTTACCCCAAACTTTCACATTTGACCCCAGAATATCATGGAGGCCAATACAGGGTGGCCCCCAAAAAACGGATCGGGGCACTTCTCACAATAAAGTAACAAAATGATTATGTCCATAGGATAGAGTGTCTTTTCCAATGAAAAATGATACCAAGAACAGTCATTTTGGTAGTGTAGTTTTTGTTTTAGTGCGCTGTGAGTAACACAATGTCATGTTCCCTTTTTTGTCAATTTTCACCAAGTCGGTGCCTGACATGCCATTGAACATGCGAGTATTCCGCGCGCCATTGTAAATGTGCATTCAGCTGTGTGCTGAGCGGTGCCGAGAGAATGGGCATAATTGGTCAATAGTATGACGGGCAGTAAGTCTCATTTATCAGACACTGACTTGGTAAAAATTGACAAAAATAGGAACCTGACATGGTCTCACTCAAAGCGACTGATTGATTACAAATGTATGTCTATCGGTTAGGGTGTCCTTTCCAATGAAAAACGATACCAAGATTAGTAATTTTGGTCGTGTAGTTTTTGTTTTGGGGCGCTCTGAGTGACACCATGTCAGGTACCCATTTTTGTCAATTTTTACCAAGTCAGTGCCTGATAAATTGCACTTCCTGCCCGTCATAGCGTCAAACAACCATACCCATTATCTCGGCACACAGCCGAATGCGGCTAACAATAGCGCACAAATTGCTCGTTGTTCTATATTTTGGGAAGTGCCCTGTTCCATTTTTTGGGGGGCCACCCTGTGTATAGGGCACCTACTAATCAAGTGTGGTTACAAACAGATTCATGGTTGGAAAGTTCTTCAAATTATTGTAAGGTCACAGACGGACGGACGGACGGAGGAGGGAGGACGGACGGAGGATGGAGGATGGACGGCAGACGGACGTAATTTGGATCCCTTAGTCTCCCTCCACCTTGGTGGGCTCGACAAAACCCTGTTCCATGCTTCTATTGGCAATAATATGGATGTAACAGGATATGAGAGAACCTCTAGATTTCTAATCAAGTTTTGTGGATTTGGACAATGTTACTAGCTATGATCCCTATATCAATTACATTTACAAGAAAATACTCACTTCCATTACGCCCAACAACAAAGTTGACGTTTGGTCCCAAATTGCACTCCAATATCCCGTGGCACATGAAGTTCTTTAGAGAAACTTTCTCTATGATTCCATACTCTGCCTCTTTCTGTAAAACAAATATCACAAACAATATCATAATAAGTACACATAAAGTTGATAAAAGTTACAAAATTGTTTTTTGAAAATTTGTTTTGAAAGGAAACGGAAATAACAGGCAAAAAAAACCCATATTCTCCCTTCGGCCTCGGTATGACAAACAAGAATGTTCATAGGTAAATGGGCAATTCCATATATAATGGCGCGACATTGCAGACATTTTTGCTATTCTTTTTGTCCTCCCAGCCACAAAACTTCTTTATTCATCTTTTCTACCCATACCCAAAGTTTGATTATTAATTAATCTAATTTGCATATTGACCTGTGCTCATGTCTGGTTAATGTCTATATCAGAATGCAGCCACTTACGGTATCAAACGGTGCCATGAAGTCAGGGCTCTGCGACAGGTTGAAGGATTCCGGCGAGTCATCATCTTCTTCTTCCTCTTCCTCCTCCTTGATCCTATTCGACTTGAAACAAGCTTTCTTAGCCTGCGGTTCCCTGGCACCTGTCCCTTGGCTAGTAGGCTTCTGCTTGGGCATGTTGAGACTCCTGTAGAAAGACTAGCCTAAATTAGAAAAGACAAATGATTTTCATAGAAAACTTAGGATAAACTAGATGGATCTTCGACTGCGCGCAGTCGAAAATTATGCCTCCGCTATCACGCGATTTTAATATCAAGTCCAAATTAACATGCACTGAATTAATATTTTTAAAATATTTTTCATGTATTTTGAGTCCTGTGACCTTGACCATATGACCCTAAACTTTGATGGCGACATTGGCTCCCTAAGAAACATTCAGGTACCAAGTTTGATTGAAATCTGACATTTAGTTCTTGAGATTTTGCCATTACAAGCTTTTTTGCATGTATAATGAGTCCTGTGACCTTGACCTCAACCTCATGACCCCAACATGTTATGGCTACGTTGACTCTTTGTGATACATTCCGGTACAGAGTTTGATTGAAATCTGACATTCAGTTCTTGAAATTTTGCCATTACGAGCCATTTTCGCATACATATTGAGTCCTGTGACCTTGACCTTTGACCTCATGACCCCCCAAATCTAATCAGATCATTGCTACCCCAATATGTACACTCATCCCAAGTTTGAAATTGATTCGTTAACCGGTTCTTGAGATATCGCGAGAACGAGGCATTTTTGCACATATATAGAGTCCTGTGACCTTGACTTTTCACCTCATAAACCCCAAAATTTAATCAGATCATTGGCACCACAAAATGTACACTCATACCAAGTTTGAAATTGATCCGTCAACGGGTTTTTGAGATATAGCGAGAACGAAGCATTTTTGCATATATATTGAGTCCTGTGACCTTGACCTTTGACCCCATGACCCCTAAAATCTAATCAGATCATTGTCACCCCAATATGTACACTCATACCAAGTTTGAATAATATCCGTCAACCGGTTCTTGAGATATCGCGAGAACGAAACGGGACGTACGTACGGACGGACGGACGTACGGACGGACGTACGTACGGACAACCCGAAAACATAATGCCTCCGGCCACTTCGTTGGCGGAGGCATAAAAATCAATCAAAATACAAATTACAATTTGTTTCATATATATATTCCCAAACCCTTCCCTCTGCTACTGGGATTCTGGATGTTTCGACTCATGAAGAAAAATAGCCCTAAAATACAAACAAAATAAAAGATTTTCACAGAAAAGCTTTCAAAAATTAATTTGAAAATTCCATTTTGAATCATGAATTTCCGGCATTCTCTACAAAGACATGTCTATGGCAGATCTACAAAGCATTGTAAATGTCTACTCCGTGTAATTGCATAGAGCACCCATTTTTGTTCTTGCTGTGCTGTAGGCACGTCATAGAAAATTTGGATTTTTTACTTGCCTGAAAAAGAAAACAATTATTGTAGGACATAAATACAAATATTTTACAGATAATTTTCATTTGTACACCATAACATTTTAAAACCAAAAAACAAAGATTGTAATTTAATTACTTAGAAAAATGTTATTTTCACACAATCAACTTACTTGTTTAAGCTTGACGTTTCAAACATCTTCGTTGTTCTTCATCAGAAAATTACTTCTGACTCTGAGTCTGACCGCTAGATGGCGCGGTCAGACACTGGTCCCACACGTGACTCAGCATGTAGCCCCCCTCGTCTCTGTTCATGTTCTTCGTCTTTCTGATCCACACCGCTTCCTTCACCCATCTGGTAAAGCGGGTAGATTCTCTGTCCAAGACTTTGCTATTGTCCCAATCGATACTATGGTTATATTGCGCTACATGATCCGTGATTGCTGATTTCTTTGTTTCAGTCAGAGATGATTTCCTTTGTGATCTTGTGAATCTTTTCTCTTTCACTGTTGTTACATCAAAGAAGGAACAGTTCAACAGCTAACAGACCATCTCAACACAATAGACCAGACAGGGAACATCAAATTCACCTACGAAGAAGAAGTCAATGGTAAGCTACCTATGCTAGATGTACTCTTTTGTAGAAGACAGGATGGAACCCTCAAAACAACGGTGTATAGGAAGAAGACCCATACGGACCAGTACTTGAACTTCAACTCACACCATGCTTTGAACCACAAGCTGTCAGTAGTTAGAACATAAATGGACAGGAAAAATCGCGTCATCAATGCAGAGGAGTACAAGACAGGAGAGGAAGATCATATTCACTCAGCTCTGCGAACCTGCGGGTATCCAGATTGGTCTTTCAAACAGGTTAAAGATGCAATGGGGAAATCAAACACAACACAATCCAAGGCAAAGAAGACTTCAAGTGCTTTCACAGACAGTCTCGAAACCATTCGCAGTTTTGCCATACCTGTGAAAGGGGTCACGGAAACCATTGAAAGGTATATGCGTCAGGCAGGAGTGGCACGGCATCGAGACCCCACAGGACCCTCAGACAGCTACTAGTACACCCTAAGACAAGCAGGACATCAATGAAACGACTGACTGTGTGTACAAGATCCCTTGTGCTAATTGCGATAGGGCATACGTAGGAGAGACGGGTAGGAAATTTGGTGTAAGACTCAAAGAACACAAAAAAGATGTAACAACAGTGAAAGAGAAAAGATTCACAAGATCACAAAGGAAATCATCTCTGACTGAAACAAAGAAATCAGCAATCACGGATCATGTAGCGCAATATAACCATAGTATTGATTGGGACAATAGCAAAGTCTTGGACAGAGAATCTACCCGCTTTACCAGATGGGTGAAGGAAGCGGTGTGGATCAGAAAGACTAAGAACATGATATGAACAGAGATGAGGGGGGCTACATGCTGAGTCACGTGTGGGACCAGTGTCTGACCGCGCGCGCCATCTAGCGGTCAGACTCAGAAGTAATTTTCTGATGAAGAACAACGAAGATGTTTGAAACGTCAAGCTTAACCCCTAAAAAGGCCGGGCTATTTGAGGTCTTCAGCAGGCCGGGGGGGGGGGGGGGGGGGGGGGGCATTATGGCCCCCCCCCCCCTAAGATCTCCGCCGCGGAGCGGCCGATCTCCGTGAAAATTTACACGCATGATAAGTGAAGTGTATAGAATACAATGGTAATTTTTAATTTTTTTGAAAAACTCAATTAATTTGCATATTTATGGTAATTTATGCAAATAAGTCATGAAATTCATATTTTTACCCATAAATCATATATTCTTCATAATTAAACTCTGGTTTTCACTACATATATTCTTCAGAGCATTTGGAATAATAATACGACAAAAAATGTGGAAGAGCCAGGTTCTTCCTTATGTTTTCTATTGTTTTGATAATTTCTTATGTATTTCTTTGTTTTTTTAAACTTATGTATTTTATTGTTTTTGTTGTTTATTTTATTTCTAACTATAATTTAATTATTTTGAACCCCAAAACCAACATATAAAATGAAAACAACACCAAATAACCAATGATATACATTTTACGAAAATTGATATTTCCATGTTTTGTACACAAATCACGAAATTGAGCGATTTTCGGGCTGACATGCATTGACAAAAGGTCACGTGACTTTATAACGGTAGGTCCAATTTTCGAAATTTTTGTTTAAAAATGTGCGCAAGACCCGAAAGAAAAAAGTCACCAAGCAGCGGCGCGTCATCTTACAGCGTTTTGGAGCAATACAAAAAATTGCGGAGGGGGGGGGGGGGCCATTATGGCCCCCCCCCCCCCCCCCCAGCCTTATTAGGGTTAAACAAGTAAGTTGATTGTGTGAAAATAACATTTTTCTAAGTAACAATTTCACAATCAGATGAATCTTATTAAGGATGTAATTTAATTGTTTTCTATTGCATTATAATATTTATAAGCAATACAATTGGTAGTGTGATTAACTGTATAAGTCTAAACCACATCTACTAAGTAGGTATATGGTCCATACAGTCAGCTGCAACTGATTGGACCATTTCCTCTAGTAGATGTGGTCAGCTGGACCATTTACACGGAATATATAGCTAATAAGTGGGAGTCACCCCAAAATCTAATCAGATCATTGGCACCCCAAGATTATACATGAACCAAGTTTGGTTTGGTGAGAATCCGTCAATCGGTTCTTGAGATAACGCGATCACGAGAACGGGATGTACGTACGGTACGGGATGTACGTACATATACGTACGGACGGACGGACAACCCGAAAACATAATGCCTCTGGCTACTTCGTTGCGGAGGCATAAAAAGTGCATCACATAAATTGCATGTAATAATTTATAAGGTGGTCCCTTGTAGTATAATGCTGGAACCCCTTCAAGAAAGAATAATACATTTTACAGTTAGTCCCTTACACTATGGCCATGCTTACACAAAATAGCTGTCTTGGTGTTTCATAAAATTGGCTATAATGCTAGAATATGAAACGACAAGTCTCTATTTGAAGCCAAAATACTAAAACAAGTAGCTGCATTTATCTCACATTCCTGAGAGGTAATCATCTCTCTCCAATCTAAACACCAGCAAGCAAAGATAATTTTATCACTATTTCTACTAAAATAAGTATTCTCTTTCCCAGCCTCTAGTATTATACAAATATTTAAAGTGGTCTACTACTAGTATCGCAAACTTTATATACACACAACCAATGAAAGGTATCCACAGGCCATATTACATACATAGCATACTTCTTACTGGGTCTTATTAATGAGACCACTAAAACCATTGGTCAGCTCCAGATCCCGACTGACCTTCCTCTTTCTCCTCACTTCCCAGGTTTTTCTCAGCCTGGGTGGTATAATTTCCTGTTCACACTATATTCGTCGAACCTAGAGAATGGTCCTACTCTCACTACAACAATCCCATACAACTGACTAGCCTAGTTCACACTGCACCTCAGAATGTGACAGCAGGCCTGGATACAGTCGTATTATGCAGCCATAAGTATCTAGCCACTTTCACACTGGTGTTCTACTCCTGTATATAAGTATGTAACTATCATATACTTTGTTAGATCGACAAATCTATCGCTTTCATGGCCTTTTTGACATTATTATTGTTATTTTCACATGCCGACAGTGAAAATAACAATAATAATGTCAAAAAGGCCATGAAAGCGATAGATTTGTCGATCTAATACTTTGTGTGCATTTCAATGTAGTTTTTACATTATCAATATAAATTCCGACCTTAATTATACAACAGTACAATTATTAATATTGTCTAATCTTAAACATGCAAAGACCCCCAAAGTAATTTCAACTATGCTAACCTAACCATTCTAACCAGGGGTGGTTTAATACACTATCACATAATTTCTCATAATACTTTCACTTGACTTCGTCAATCCCGCATAGCCTAATCCCCATTTCATTAAATACATGCAAATATCACTATTACCGTTTAACAGCCAGATATCAACGGCATAATACTTATTAAAGATATGGTTAGGAAATAGAATCTGTCTTACCTAAAACAAAAGAGAAGAGGAAATCAGTCAATACTTGTTGTGATGTGGGCATCAACAGTGGGCATCAACGGACAGAAAGGACCTAGCTACAGATCAGAGTATAGTACAGACCTGTGCGCGGCAGACTGGTTCCTCCTTTCCTCTTTGGCTTGGGTTGTTCCATTTTTACATAGGGGTGTTCGTGGTTCTATTAATTTATGTGTGCTAACAGTAACATTATAAGAAAAGGAGACATTCCGCCTTAGGGCTCATCCACTTAATATAGGGGGGGGGGGGGGGGGTTAACTCAAGTAAAACTAAACAGTGACAATATAACCACAAAAAAGTGGGCACAATTTCACAAGATATCACAGAAGTAAACTCACTAGGTAAGACTTGAAATCCAATTAAAAAATATATATATATCTCTGAATTGGTTCAAATTTGATTGGAAGAAAGGCCTCTGATCCGCCGTTTGGTAGATTTATAATTATGCTGAATATGTAATTCCGTTAGACCATAGACTGAGTAAGTCTATGGTTAGACTAAACATACCTGAGAGAAGTCTGGCAGCTTTCAACAATGGTCGACAGAAAGACGTTTAAAGAGAATAATTGGAATATGTATGCGATGGCATTTTCAGGATAAGGAACAATCAGCGACAAAATATCATTGAATCGGTAAAATATTTAATTCAGACGCTCTTGACGTCTGAGAGTCGATGAAGTATCGGGGCGTGGCTACGCGAGTACGGCGTACACGGAGGGTGTGGGGGGGGGGGGCGGGGGGCGGAGGTATGACATTGGTTTTAGCATTCTCTGTATTTCTTTATTGTTATCACTTTGATTTCTATCGTTTTCGTCAAATTATTACTGGACGCGTCTTTCGCTGTTTTTCTTTATCATGTTCACTGCTTTGTTTCTTTTTTTTTTAACTGGTACTAGTATGCCACAATGCTCCCACCCACCCCAATGCCCCCACCACACAATCTCCTCCCGTATCACAGCCAATATGTGCGGACGAAAACAATTATTTTTCTTCAAGTACTTCGGAATCCACTTTTTCCAAACTTCTGTGTCACATTAATTGCGCTCTAAATCCCGACTAGTCAATCAAGCGTTATGACTGTGTGTACGCACTTTGATTTTACTTGCCCGAATTGGCCACTAGAGAAAACAGTGTGGAGGCTTGCTAATTACAAGGTGTTTATTTTTATTTTTTATTTATATTACAGCTCTTTTTATATTAAGCTTCCACTGTAATTATGTCTATAATGAACTCCCACGGAATACAACAAAAAATCAACCAAGGAGAACATAGACGAGTGTAGCTCGATCTGACTTGATGCGCCATATTTTGTTGTGGCTATTTTTAAAATTACATCATATTTGAATATGTTGGAAACTGTATATTACCACAAAGATTTCAAGTACATATTCAATAGTAAATTACATTTTGAAATATTGTTTATGATACATGTAGTTACTCTCCAGAGTGCGTTGATGGTTCATCCGGAGAAGAATGAATATTGTTGCATCATGGTGTCTATATAATATTTTGCAATACCGCCATCATTCGAGCGAGATCATCCATTTTCTCTTCAATGCAGTCTATCATAGGCCTCTCGATCGCCCTTTCTCCACTGACTAATAATTCATTATTCCATTTCACACTTTTTTTTATATTTTCCATATTTCATGTCTTATATACTTCAATATAGGGTGGAATTATAGTTTGTAGTATAGATAACCCCAACGTTTTCGAGGTATTTGTTTTGCCAGAGTGCCTACCAAGGGCAAATTAATGTTCCTTTTCTCGGCCATTCCTTTTCTGTGTAAGTTTTTCTTGTATATTGTATCCACATCCCACGTGCTGACGTCATATCTCAGTAAGGCGAAAACTAATATTAGATCTAAACCAGGGAGCAAAACAAAAAGAAAAGAAAATACAAGTTAAATGCGGTTAGTACAAATTCTTCTTTTGAAAAGAAAAAGGACCCATACAATAATTATTTTCACGTGTACTATGAAGTACTGTACATAGTTTACTATTATACGATGCAACATTACATTTTAAAATGTTCATGTTAAAGGTAGTGTTGAGTATTGGTATTTCCCGAAGTGCCCCCAATATTTTTTTGTGAGATAATGAAAAACTGTCTGTCAAATTCGAAAGAACATACGATTCTAATGACAGAATAAATTTTGATCAAAATCGGTTCAGAAACGGCTGAAATATCCATAAATATATTTTTTATTCAAAATGTTCTTCACCGGCAATCACCGGGCGATATTTAGACTTTTTAGAAAAATTTCAAAAAATGCTTGACTACTTTGAACAAAATCTGAATAGGTTTTTAAAAAGTCGTTAATGATATCTCTAAATATTGCATCATTATTTTAACATTGAATGCACAATTTTGTATGAAAAAAGGCTAAAACCAATGATTTTTTTTAATAGCGCCCTCTTGAGTTGTAACGGTTCTTTTTTTAAATGATAACAGGGTTTTACTTAGTCGTTTGTAATTGTGTATAGTTTTCGAGCATGGTGAAGTTACAACTATTACTTTGTACCGTAATAGTGCCGGTTTTGGAATACTAAAGTTAAGTTTGACCAATACTCAACTATCCCTTTAATGTTAATTTTTCTCCTGTCTTATATCGCAAATACCCCCCCCCCACCCCCCCCCCCCCCCCCCCAAAATAAAATAAAATAAAATAAAAATAAAATAAAATAAAATAATAATAAATAAAATAAAAACTAATAATAATAAATACATTACAAACAAAATAATAATAATAAATAAATAAAATAAATAAGGTTTAAGCCTGTAAAATTATCTTCTCCATCAATAAAAATGAGGCGTTTGATATTTTCTCTCGTGTCAAAATGTAAGATTATTATTTTCTCAAAAATGCGATTGGCCTCCTGTAGCTTTGAAAGTGCAAAGTGACAGGTACCGCGGGGGAGAGAGAGAGATGGCAGTGTTTTTAATCGGATTATGTAGGGATTGGTACAAAACAGATCCTAGATTTAAAGGTTACCATGGAGATGTAAGAACGTGATAAGTCTCTCTTTTCCCTTGTCTATTTATCTTTGTCGCCCTCCCCCATTCTCCCAACTTCGCCCTTAGTATTTTGTATTAATATATCTTTTCGATAGTTGAGAAGTTTATAAATCCCTTCGTTTTTTACATTTCTTTATTTCGCGCTGTAATATTTTTACTTATTATCCATCTATATTATCTAAATATGACCTCTAATAACATTTTAAAATTTACATGTTTATTATGTTATGTTTTATGTGTGAAGCTGTTTTCATCCATGACATACAGACTCGTAAGTATTCATGTATCAATCAAAATGTATAAGAATGCATGGTACAACAAATATAGAATGAAACAAATAATATCTTGGATATCAATCATTCATACTGTAAATTTGCATACTTTTTTAATACAATTCATTTAATTAATTACGTAGCAATCTTTTGAACATCATTTTATGTGAAGTTATTCCGTCATCAACGGCTTGCAGATAATTATAATATTTAACATTTTCATATCAACTTAATGGTGAAATTAAGTGTAGTAATACAAATATGACATATATTAAGATTATTTCATTAATTTATAAATGATGTGACTGGCAAGGTATTCTCCTAAATGTCAATCAGATATATAATTATACATATAAAAGGGCAGAGCATTTACCAACGGAGTAATTAATCATAACTTGAATACAAACATTTGACATTTCGTAGCGTCGACGGGAAATAAAGCTTCATAATATAAATATGCCATACAATTATTCAATTAATTTATCGATGGTTATATTTCATGTTTCTGTATTGAATTATTTCTTATTCTTGACGCTGCTGATGACTTAATAAAAAAGAAAAGAAAATTATGTAATAAAGGAGAAATCATAACTTGTGTTATGTATTAATGTTTGGATTTTAATTTTGTATGTTAGTATTATTCATGGATTATTGATAATACATGTATTAAAAAAGATCATAACATCAATGCAAGAAAATCGTGGACATTTCATGGTGTCAATAATCATAAATATGACAAAGATTATTTCATTTAGTTACGAATGTTTGACTGTGGAGCTATTCTTATTGATTCAATGCATATTACAACAATGGGGAAGTATGTAACAGCGTGGGAAAGCATATTAACTTGAATACCAATCTCTGACATTTACCAATTCGACTTGGAAATAAAGTGTCGTATAATAAATATGACATATAGGACTATTCAATTTAAATTAGATAAGACTAATTAATTTGTATATTATTAGTGTTTGTATTTGATTTTGTATATTAATTTATTTCATGGTATATGAAATATAAAATATGGTATTACATCATGGAAATCATAACTAGAATACCAATCTTTGACATTTCATATAGCGTCAATTCGACTGGGAAATAAAGTGTCGTAACATTAAACGGTCGAGCGAGCGTGACATGCGTGATGCGGATGATGTGAACACGGGAGGCGGAACACTTTGGGGAAATATCAGCCGAGTGAGCTGGTAATTTGTGGTAAATCCGCCCAAAATGACATGTCCCAGGAGAGAACCCGAACAACAACGCAGAGAGAGGGGGAGATAGATAGGATAAGGGGGAATAAAATGAGAAATTGTGGAACTGTAAAAGAGAGTGCGGGACAGAGAAGGGGAGAGGAGTAGAGAGATGGGGAGAGGGAGGGGGGACGCGACAGAGAGTGCGAACGATTCATTATTTGAACTTAAGTAGAAAGAGAAAAGGGAAGACAAGTAATATGAACATTAATGTAAAGAATACGTTTAAAGGGAGAGATAAAGGGAGAGGAAAAGGTGGAATAAAATGAGGAAAATGGTGAAATTATGTAAGAGAAGCAGAAGAATGAGGGAGAGAGAAAGGGCAGACAAAACACGAGATGTTTTTTTGTTTGTTCATCTCGTGTTGTACGACCTGCATGCTAATGGACTTTCGTAGCAGGGGAGAGAACATGGGAGAAACTTATATAAAAAGATATAAAATGAGAAGGAGAAAAGGAGAGAGAGATATATAAGAAGAAAAGCGATGCTTTCGCGTTCGGTCCACTAATGGACTTACGTCGCGGGGTAATACGATTAGCGGGGCGCTGGGAAGCGCTGACGCCGGCCTTCTCCCGTGACGAGATTTCACTTCCCCCGCCTCGCCTCGCCTATATATCTCCACGCAGCTTTTTTCCCGCGCTTTTTCTGGTTCAGTTAAGTTGCTTTTCGAGTTCGAACGCATGGAAGTGGAAGAAACAATATCAGTAATGACTCCACGCATCACTTGCGTTCCATGCAAGCGTGATGAAGTAATGGTTATGAAATCCCGTATACATGCGGATAACATATTTGATACTGCGAGCCATGTACATGATGTAGGAGTCATCCGTGTTAATATCTGCATGACATTTCCATAGTCATCTTTATCTGTCAGTCTGTCAAGAAAGTGGAGTATATTGTATACAACAACCATTTCTATTTCTGAAACGTGAAGTTCCTGTCTTTGACACAAAACAAGGACATCCAAAATATTTAAAATAAAGATTTATTAGGCTACAGTTGGTTCCTCAAGTTTTAATTTTGATTTCATCTTGACGATATTATAGTAATATTTATATGAATTTACCCTGTCGTATATATTAGAGATCTATTTTATCAAACACATTCTTTGATAGAATATGTTTTTTTGTTTCTAAAATAATTGTCAATTGCACATTGAATGGTGTTGCGGTTGAATTCTATTTAGGCAACATTTTCACCATTATTTCATGACGTTGGCGATGCCCCTGTACCAGAAATAAGTTTATCTATAACAAACCTTTGAACAATTAAATATTACTTAGAACGAATCTTACAGGGATCAAGGTTAGCTTGAAATGATGTTATGTCAAATACTGTGAGCTAATAATTCAGAGTTTTGTTTTGATATAAAAATGATATCAATATAACAACACTTTTGAATCCCCGTTACATTGACGTAATGAAAATGAATGTCAAACATTGACATTTAAATTTGCTTCCGCGCCGCTTTGTTTAAACCAATATTGCTCATTAATCTACTGTTTGCATTATTCTGCATTTTATTTTTTTAATTAATGGAGCTCTATATCAATTAGTCGTTTCAAAAGGGGAAGGGCACGCTAATTGTTGTGATCTATCTGATATCATAACCGATAATTCGCTAAAAAAAACACAAAAGAGGAACAAATTAGATGACTAAATCTCAAGGTTCTTTCCTGCACCGATATGTTTGATTTAAAACAAGGAAAGGCAGTGCTTTATCAGAAGATTAGTAATGAGATTAATGACACTCAAGGTCAACTTATACAGGTGGGTGGGGGGGGGGGGGGGGGGGGGAGCAAGGCGGTTGGATTGGAATATCATTCTGAGGTGTTTGGCGGGGTGGGTGCCTGCACAAACATGTTCTTTGTTTTTATTTCTTTAATTTTTGTCCCAATACATGTAATAATGTACAATGTTATAAATATATGTACAAGTGTATATGATGCAATCACTCCTTCCCTCTTCCCTTTAAACATCAGAATTTAAGACATGAAACTAATTATAATTGATGTCCTGGCTACCCTCTCTCCTCATATACTCATTATGAGTAACAGTGGATCTGAATGTAAGACAATGGAGGTCCCCTTATTAGAGTGGCACGCTTCCTATCGTGTTTGTTTAAAATATTAATTGTAATTCTTGTTTTATAATGAAAATGAGCAAAGAAAAAGAGGCTTCGCCGAGAATCGAACCCGAGACTTCCAAATTGCTAGACCGGTGCTCAACCATCTTATGTTTGAATTACTTTATTTTTTCTCAGTAGCCGTTGTCAAACAGAGGTAATGTTTTAGGGGAAAAATAGAGCTTGGTCTTGCATCAAAGTCAGACGACGGCTTCTATCATATCTATGATGCTTATTCTTAATGTCATTTTGGGGGAGAGGCAAATTCCACCCCATGTTTCTATGGTATACCTTCGCCACTTGGTGAGGCAACTAGTTTGAAGGATCAGTATTAGTATTAGGCTACGTAACGTACCATGTATAATTGTTGTTGACAAAATCTGTCGGGGGTTGGATGCGTGTCGTTGTAAGCAGACACAAAGCCGCCTGATTAGCTGGCCAAGGGCAGTGCGAGACAACAGAGCAGTCTGTTCGCTTAATCCGAATCGGAAATATTTAAGCCGTTTCATCCTAGATGCATTTATTTCATGGAGGTAATACATGGCACAGCGGGTTCACATAGAGTTAGCAGTTACAAAAAAAAATTAAGATTTACAAGGCCGACATTACATAAAATCACTCTTAGCAAGCAGCTTTGTTCAAAACAGATCATAAATATGATTTATTCACTGTTGTTTGCTTCAGTCTATCGTTCTATAACTATATATCGTATATAAAGCCCTCCGCACACAGAGCAGACTCGACCCGATCCGACTGGTTTTCAGTCAGGCTAGAGTCGGTTTCGCTCAGTCGTAGCCGATTCAACATGTTGAATCGGCCTCGAATGATCTCCGATTGGTTCTTAACCGGCAAAACAGGAGTCCTGAGGCAACGTATACTGAGATGAACCGACTGAAAACTAGTCGGATCGGGTCGAGTCGGCTCTGTCTGCGCCGGGCTTTACTATCGACATTACATTTATCCGACCACTGCCAGTGCGAGACACAAGGACAGTCTGTTCGGTTAATCCACATCGAGCTTTATAATTAAGCCGTTTCATCATGATCATAGACACGTAAACCTTACTGTATTTTCAAAACAACTCATTCCCTGAGGCAATGGGTTAGCCCTCGGTGAAGTCTGAGTACCCTGATAAGTAAGGATTTACAGTGCCGACAGTACATACAGTCAATCTCGTCTTAGCGGCCATGTTCTTTTGAAAAATATTGAATAATTATATGAAATTTAATGCGAATTATGCAACGCGACAACACCCAACATAAACACTTCAGCTATCTTCTGCTTCAATATATGGATAGATTCCATGCAATACTTTTTGAATTATTCACAACCAAAAGTGTCAAGAGTTTTATTTAATGAACCTGTCCACCTTTAGCAAGCCAAATTTCAAAAGTTGCGAGATTATTGTCTTATATAAAAGAAAAAGCTCCTTTCTTGTGGAGTTTTACTGATTGTAATAAGTTACTCAATGCGATACAAGGTTTTTATTTATTTTTATTGGCCGAAATGTTGTTCGTTGAAGACGTTATTTTTTCATATTCTGTTTTTATTCGTAGAATCCAAATTACAGGATTATACGATCCGATATGTGGGTGTTATATTCATCATCATCCATCTATAAAGGGTGGCCCCCAAAAAACGGAACGGGGCACTTCCCAAAATAAAGTACCAACATGATTATGTCCATCGGATAGGTTGTCTTTTCCAATGAAAAAAGTTACCAAGAATAGTCATTTTGGTCGTTTTATGGCGCTTTGAGTGACACCATGTCAGGTTCCCTTTTTTGTCAATTTTTACCAAGTCAGTGCTTGGTAAATCGCACTTACTGCCCGTCATAGGGCTAGCGTCGAACAACGAGCAATACGCGCGCTATTGTTGGTGTGCATTCAGCTGTGTACCGAGAGAATGGGCATAGTTGCTCGATGATATGACGGGTAGGAAGTGCGATTTATCAGGCAGTGACTTGGTAAAAATTTGCAAAAATGGGAACCAGACATGGTCTCACTTAAAGCCCTCTGCAGACAGAGCCGACTCGACCCGATTCGACTGGTTTTCATTTGGATCGGCTCAGTTTTCAGTGCCTTGCGACACATATTTTGCCAGTCGAAAGACAGTCGGATGCTATTTGGGGCCAATTCAACACGATGAAACGGATCAGACCGACCGGGCCCACCTCTAGCCTGATTGAAACCAGTCGGATCGGGTCGAGTCGGCTCTGTCTGCGACGGGCTTTAGACGTGCTACAACAAAAACTGTTCGTCCAAAATTACTGTTCTTGGTATCATTTTTTATTTGAAAGGACACTTTATCCGATGGACACAATCATTTTGTTACTATATTTTGGGAAGTGTCCAGTTCCGTTTTTGTTTGGGCCACCCTGTATACTGGAAACTCCCTAGTTAGACATAAAAATCCATCTCGTTCTGGAGGGATCCTTTAATATCATGACGGCATACTATCCCCGCCATCTCGAGCGGGTGAGAAAAAAAAAATCGTCAAAGAACCCTCGAAACATTGGCTGACTTTTCGGACTACGCCCTAGTATATCTTGCATAACATGTTCATATCTCATGTAGATGACACTCGGTTTAATTTCATTAAACTAGACCCGACATCATTTGCCCCGTGGTATGTGTATAGTTTTCTTCGAGAAAGGCTGGAATTCTCAATATAATACTAATTATTTAAGACAAATATCTCTAACCCATTCAGGTCTCATTTGTTATAATGAGACTTTCACACATAATTAAATGGACATAACACATTAAAGTGAAACCAGTAAAGTGTATAACTCCACGAAAATTACTTGGAGCTTCCTCATTTCTCTACTACCGTGTTGTTTGGCTTATGGTAAGAAAATAATAAAATAGGATTAGATTTTTTGTAATGCCCCTTTAGTATGGCGATATCTATCATTGATAATCATTCAGCTCAAGAGCGTTAATGAACGGTCATAAACCTCATACACGTTATACAGTAATTCTTTGTAAAAGCTGACGCAAATGTTTGCCTTTTTAACCAAGAAAGCAGTGTTCCTTTTCAATGCAACTTTCACACATCATTCGGACATACAATGATTTGGGTATAGGATTGAAGTCTCAAATGTAATTTTGGGCAATATCTGACACTTTACAGGTGCACCTTTAAATGCAATTATGCACACGTTTTTATTAACTCTTTGTAATTTGTTTACACGTGGCAACATAGTAACTATGTTGACATGTGCAAAACGTGATGAATGGTTGATAAAATGTGAATGTTTGTGTTCTGATATTTCAACTGAGTAAAGTGAAATAACTTAACGTTAAATGAATGTAATATTGCCGAGTAATGAGCCAAAATGCAATGTGATATTCGCAAACTCATTGCACTGACTTTGTACAAAGTTATAACTTTCCAGTGGATAATTAAAAATTCGAACACTTCAATTGTAAATATAATTTTAACAAAGGGAAAATTCTACATACCGAAATATGTTCCATGCTTCTATTGGTAATACGAATACAACAAGGTATACGAGAGAACCACTAGAGATTTGACAATGTTACAAGATCCCTTTAAAGGGACTTAAAGGTAACATTGTCCAAATCCTCAAAACTTACTTGGAACTCTATAGTGGTTCTCTCATACCTTATATCATATTCATATTAACAATACAAGCACGAGACAGGTTTCGGTTTTCAAATTTCCATTTCGTTCAAAAGATATTTACGATTGAAGTGTGTCTGTATGAAATTGTCTACGGGGTTATTTCATCCCGTACAAAGTAAGTGCAATGAGTACTTAGTGAATATCACTTTGCCTTTTTACTCATATCTCAGCCAAAAAACATCAAATTAATGTTAAATTTGTAACACATTACTTTGTGGACATATCAAATTACACCAATACACATTTTATTCATCACTAATCACTTGTTGCGCTTGTCAACAAAGTTATTCGGTCCCTTTAAATGATTGAACCAGGTAATTTGCCTTACGCTTTTTCCACATCCTCTCCAAAAGCTTTGCAGTTTTAACAACCACCTATCCAAGATTATGTCCTTGTCAAACGTCATTAAGGCAAAATTCAACTTGTCAACCGATATCAAGATTAAAAGATTTAATCAGATAATCTACCAAATGCTTTTATCAACAACCCCGCCCCCAAACTGCGCAATGTTAATTACCATAAATAATATACCGTAAATTAGCTATATAATTTATACGGCCCCCTTGTGCTGCGGCCTTATCAGGGAACTTTCATTATTTGTTAACTGATATTGGGGTTAAATCATTTAATCGAGTGATCCGCGAACCGCTAGTATCTCAGTATATCCGCGCCCTAAAAACCTTGCACTTTTAATGAACGCAAATGCATATGGCGTCCTTGTGAAACATAAAAAAAGCCACTTTCAATTTGTTAACCGACCTCATGATTAAGTGATTTAAAAGGGCAGGTAATTTGTCAAACGTTGCAGTGGCTTTTATCCATTAATTTTGCGGTACCTGTTCGTGACAGGTGGCATTAAACAATGATGCATTATTTTATTTTTGCACCCTCTTTATAATGTACATGCATGCACTCTTTGGTGCGTGAGGAAGCACTTGCGTAAATAGAGATATGGATGCTATGGGGGGATAAAGCCCCCCCCCCCCCCCCCCTCCCATATTGTTCATAATGTGGTACCATCGATTATGATATTTACAAGGGTTTTCATGAAACGAATCTTTTCAGTTTTCATGTGCTCTAAAAGAACTGTTTAAAAATGTGACAACCTTATTATTCTTGCCACTCAGACGTCTCAGCGCACTGCAATCAATTATTGTAGCTCGACATAATCCTGTCAGAAATAACAGGCGGTATGGTATACACCTCGACATCAAAGAAATAGAAGTCATTATTTACTGAAAGCTTTTAGATTTGAAGTATCGCGCCAACGTATCCGTCTGCGCATTATCATTGCATGTAGAACTAAACCCGATAATGAGTTATCGACATCTCAATCGTGACTTCCATTTACCTGCTCCTACTTCACAAAGATCCTAAGTTGAACTAAATTCAAAGTTGGACTTAAAATGATTGAAAGTCATCGCACATAATTTGATGTCATTATGACATTTATACATTATTTCTTAAACAAAACAAACTAATGTTTTTCTTATAGCTTTAAGTCCAACTTAAACTCCTTGTGAAACACTACCCAGGTATTTCATTTAATTGTTCGAAACTGATTAAACCGACAGGGATATTAAACACAAACAAATGCTAACATTAGCGTAAATTTCCCCTTTTCTTCTTTCCCGAAATTACTTAATTTGACATTACCTAATTTCTTGATCTGACATTTCCCCTTTGCTGCCGATAGTATAGCTCGTCTTATTATACATGTCACTTTATATTTACATTCAATTGTGATCCAAAGGACAAAATAAACAAATTGTTATCGAGCAAATACGAGTAATTATTTACTGAAAGCTTTTTGAAGTAAATGCACATGTGTATAGCTGTGTCATCTAATCCATCAACCCATTATCGACATAATGTAGAACTGGCTGCGGTAATGAATTCATGACACGCTCTCTCGCTTTTGAAAAAGGAGGGAAACTAGCTAAAATGATTATCTCTCCTTAACTCGGTAGTCGGTACAACAGCGGAATAGCTAACAACCCATTATCGTTGTATATAATGCAGAGCTGAACCCTATATATTACGCTTTTATTACACGCTTTCAGTTTCTCGCTTTAAAAAAGGCGGGAAAGTGCAGATAAAGAGGTGTGGTCAACTTTCTGATGACCTCAGCTGCAATAAAACTCGAATAATTCTCATCCTCTATCGTTTTACGACCATGACGACGGATATAATGAAGTGCCAGTAATTAATTTTTGTTTAAATATAGATAAATGACGGCGAAGTAGGCTTTTTTTTTCTTCTAATTTTAGGCACTTAAAGCACTCGTTAATTACTTTATTACTCCATTTACGCAGCTCCTATTTGGGAAAGACAAGGACGATGGTAGATGATGGTATATTGCTCTTTTATATTTGTTAATTGTGTTTATTTTGCCCGAATATGAGATATATCTCTGGTAATTGTTTTCGCTTGAATATTTGATTGTTTTGAGGTTGTTTTGTACACTATAGTGTAAAGCTGTGCCCCATGAGGGTGCGGGGTGGAGGGTAGAGGGTGGGGGCTCCAGTCCATATGCATATCCCCTCCTCTATCGTACGACTTTGGGCCCAAACAAAGTGATTTGCCATCATTCTATTACATTTTGCATTGTATTGTTTTTATAATTTTTGCGCATTAAGAGCTGAGACCTATAGTGACTGTTTCCTTTTATTGACTTGATTTGAAGTGAATAAGAAGTAATGCCACGCTGCATTTTCGTTTCATTGTTTCCATATAACTGGGTGATCTGGTGACCTCCAACAGTTTTTCACGATTTTTCATATAGTAGCATTGATAGACCAAATTAATTATGACTAACGACTTTTTAACTCTACTGATTTTCATCAATTTCCCTTCCACTCGCTTTGTATCAATGATTATCCTTTTCGTTGATATAAATAAATGTCAAATACAAGGGTGGTTGATCAGCTGAGTGATTTGGTCAAGTTTTCACCCGGGTCAAGTGACAAATCGAAAGTGATCATGCATGTATACGGTTAATCAAGAAAATACAACTCTATTATCGTTAAAGTCAATTAGTATCATTATTTCCCTTGACGTATAGCTCGCTTTTAGTACTCGATGTTAAATTAGTCTTTAACGTGTTTAATGAATATTACCGTAACGTCCTTCGCCTATATACCTCGAAGTTCGTTTTTTGTTTGTTTGTTTATTTGTTGTTGTTTTTTTTTTGTTGGGGGGGGGGGGGGGAATGTGCAAAGTACTAGTAAAATTATCATGATATAGCGTAAATTGCTTAACATGAAACAATATAAACTTGATCAGAAATATTGTGTGGAATTGAATTTCCATAATTATGCTCGCAAAAAAGTTCGTTTTGCAAAGAAGAAAAATAAGTGCGAAGTAAAATAGTCATGATAAAGCGAATTGATTTACACAAAACAACAACTTGTTCAAAAATATTGTGTGGAATTGAAATTCGATATGCTCGCAAAGAACATTAATAATGCATTAATCATTGAAAACATCACTTTCTTTATTTGTAAAAATATTACTTTCCTCTCCCAATATTTGTATAATGTTTTTGCCTTTTTATTTCGTTCTTTCTTTACTTCCAATCTTCTTCTTTGACTTATTTCTTCCATTCTTCATTTTCTTCTCCCTTTTCCATGTTTACTCCTTTGTTTCATTCTTTATTTACTCCTTTCTTTCATTCTGTATACTCCTTTCCTTCATTCTGTATTTATTCATTTCTTTCATTCTGTATTTATTCATTTCTTTCTTTGCTTCTTAACTTTCTTTCTAGTACTGATTAGATTTTGTCTTCTCATTTTTCTTCCCATTCTCATCTCTAGATATTTCCTCACCGAAGATGTTCTCATCTTTCTCTCTCTCCTCTCTCAAACTCATCTCTTCTTTTTTTTGTCCATCTACATTTTGGTGTAATTTCTGATTCTTCTGTCACGTTTTTTTTTTTTTTCTTCACCAAGGATGTTTTCCATCGAGTAATTTAGCAAAAAGCTCACAGAGCCGTCTAGCCTGCGGGATATTTTCCTAATCTCAAAAGGTAGTTTGTATATTTGGGGGGAAAGGGATAAGAATTTGTCCTCTCCTTTTGTCAATATTTTGCAGAGTTCTATTCTAAAAATATAGCAGCTCTTCTCACTTCTCAAAAATGATATTTACATTGCGACATATCCTATGACGCATACGATGTAGTGTAAATGTCATATAGCTGGTGTCACACACAATTATCTAGATAATAGTTATCTAGATAATTCACCTACGTATGTGACAGACAGGTGACAGACATGCTACAAATTATCTAGATAATTGGCCCCTGTGTGACGCCGACTATAGCGTATAATGCAAATCCCCATGCAGTTAAATAGTTTCATGTGAGTTTAAATTAATTTTGTTAAATGCAAGATAGACCTGTTTCGTTTATATTTCTACCTCACTAGTTAGAGCGCCGTTTTAGCAATCCGGAGGTCTTGAGTTCGATTCCTGGGAAGTAAAATCTTTTGATTCCTGGGGAAGTAGTTTTAAAAGCTATTTTTCCCATTTTTGATACACTTCACTCAAGTTTTCTTAAAATGAAAACAAATCTATGGCGCCATTGAATCAAACGAAACGTACTTTTATTAATATTTTCTTCAAAGTATAAATATGTAACCATGGTAACGTACTGGGGCGAAACCAGCAACCAACGCGCATCTCAATCTAGCAAAGAGGGGTCATCGCCCTCATCACTCTAACTCCCTTCATCAGGGCGTAGCTACCAGCTAGGTCGGTGCATTTGACCCCCCCCCCCCCCCCCCCCCAACTTGTAGACGAATTCCTGTTCCTTCAACCTATCCCGCTCTTACGTTGAGGGAAAAGTTATAATTATAAGAGTGTAATACGCGAATATAGAGATGACATTCTTCATATTGGGCGAACCAAACTGATTCTGCTCAGGAGCAGATCCTTACACCATCACAACTCTCTTCGTATTGCTCTTCTTTTGAAGTTGACAAACGAGCCATTCTTAATAGAGTCCATCATCATGATGCGTTTCCTTCCTATAGATCTCTTCCCTCTTATTCTTCCTTCTATAAACGAACGGCTGTGCCTGATGATGTGTGATATGAGCACCATTATTACCAAGAACACATACCAGACGAAGAGGCAGACATACTAGGCGTTGGATGGATGACATCAGAGAATTTGGGGGTGTTACATGGATGCGACAAGCACAAGAAAGAGAAAATGGAATGGTGATGAAGAGGCCTTCCTTCTGCAGTGGAGAGACATAGGCTAGATAGATAGGTCGGGGTGGGGGGGGGGGGGGGGGGGGGAACAACAGTGGAATGTATAATTCATTGTACATCTACAAGTAATCTGTAAATGATTATAGAAAGCTTTCGTGATTATCTACTTTCTTCCTCTGATTGATCTGCTCTCTTCATTACTGAAGATTATGAAGATTTGTTCTTCTTCTCAGAATGATTATTATTGCAGAGGGATGATTAAATACACTACGTTTTTACATTGTCTTACAATGGTTGAAGCAACATAACTCATAACTCAAAAGCAGATCGCAAGAACTGAATTAACCACTGTGCACAATCATAACGTTGCGAAGGGTTCCTCAATAACCATCCTCCCGCTAAGTTAAAACAAAACAGAGATTGTGGAAGATGCGCAAATTGAATCGAATGTAAACTTGCGTCTGCAAATGACCATCGAGATTTGTACGATGTAACAACTCCATCTCCATTATGTTTAGGAGAAATGTATAGTCAGATAAATGGAGAAGGGAGCAAGATAGTATATGCCTTAAAATCAAGAAGATAGGTCACACGCCATATTGTTGGGTGGATGCGTCGTCCCGCTAATTGAATTTAGCGACTATATTTCGGGGTCGCTCGGCTGAATGGATCTAACCAAATTACGCGCGCAGAAGTGGAGTATTGTCATCGATTGAAGTAGCGGAAATTCCATTGCTATGATTCGAGGTGAGGTCCATTGTGGCCTCTTTTTTATACAATCTCTTTAACCCTTTGGAGACGCTTCGGTTTTTATTTAAAACGCATTTTTCATAGAGCCCACTCTGAAATTCATCGGGCCCAGTCTTTGATGGGTTAATTTCACCATGATGTAGATGATAGTGTAGAGTACTTTTGACTCTATTTGTATTGTTACTTCACTCTGCCCCAGACACAATCTGATACACATAATTTTAGAGTACCGAAATGTGGTGATAGAGATATTCGTTGCCATGGGTAACTGGTTTTAAACTTATAATATAATGTTCGAGTATGATCTGACCTTATATTATGCAATATTTATTTTGGTGGTGCATGGTCTAAACATTCCATAAGGATTCATCATAATTATTCAAGGGGGAAGGTTCAAGTACAGAATATACGTTCTGCCATTATGAACGTTGATGCGGGCGCATATAGTTGCGCATTTATGTATACAATTGTTTTGATGTCCCCTTATTTGTTCTTTCAAATTGCTTATCAACATCTACTTTAACATTTTGTGATAGTTGACAATAACTACAGAAATGCAGAAAGAGCATACAATCAATTTACGAGCTTACAAAAAAGTGTGGAACTACCCATTCCGCCTACCAAAAACGACGGGATTACCATCGTGACATAGATCCATGATTAGCCCAGATAAGGATTAGATTATCCAGGAAAAGGATGACATCCAAAGGTGTAAAGGGAGTAATCAACTCCCCGTCATTCGGGGAAGCGATCTCCAAAGAAGAGGCATTGTACTGTGGTGTTGGAGAATAATTATACCACATCGTTATGTGGTCATCTGTTCTTCTTTGTCAAGCGAAGTGCGGTTATCACATTCGCATTGTATGAAGACTGATGATATTCATGACTTTTCTTTTGTGGTCAAATTGTAAAGACGAATTATAATGAAAAGAACATTATGAATACAGCTTTATAAATATTTATTAGTTCGTTGTAGACACTTTCAACAAATTTATTGGAAAAAATTAATTTTGTTATGAATTGTTAAAACATTACTATCATGTTTTGAATACGGTGCTTGGAAATATAGAATGAAATATTTGTTGTGACTACCCTCTATTCAACAGTACAATTGCTCATGCGGATATAATAGGAGAAATGTCGAAGTCATTATTTGGATTCTTTTTTGGGTAAAGGATGATCGTTCATTATTTGGACCGTTTTTGATGCAAAATACGAATTATTTGGCTTGGTGAGTGCTGTTGTTTGTGCGTGTGATGGTGATAGTATAGTGTTGATTGTGATGGTTGTAGAAGGCCATATAGAGGTGGTGGTGGTGATAGTGGTGATGATGGTGATGGTTGTGGTGGTGGTGGTGGTGGTGGTGGTGGTGGTGGTGGTGGTGCTGGTATAGTGGTGGTGGGGATGTTGGTGGTGATGGTGGTGGTAGTTGCTGTAGTCAATAATGTTCTAATATGAGTTACGTCTATATTCGGTATTTTTATTTAACACATGTTCATGACATTATCGTAAGTTGGAAATCTGACGAAGATGTGAATGTACTAACCTGTTTCTGAAATCAGACGAACACAACCCGATAGTCTGAAATACATTTCTTAAAGGGGACCACCACGCAAAGAGCAACGCAGGCTTTTTATTGTTTTGGTTATTCTGTTGATATCAATTAAATGGGCAAACATAAACAATACAATTAATCACCAACACTTACGGAACCAACGGGGCTCATTGTTCCGTATTGCGCTAAAACATCTGCGAGTGCGCCAGTTCTAAACACGCGTACGTTTGGCGACAATAGAACTTCGGAAGATGCGTACGTACTAGACAATATATAGTCTTCTTTTGCAGACCCATGAACACATACTTTAGTACGGTGATGAGCTTTCCAAATATATAATTTGTCTGGAAACCCTTTATTTCTGAACTTGCTGGTGGAAATGTGGAATGAACTACAAAACTATTACATATAATATACTATTACTATAACATTGTCCAAATCCACAAAACTTTATTAGAAATCTAGCGATTCTCTCATACCTTGTTATAATTGTATTACCAATATTAGCATGGAACAGGTTTTGGTTTTTCAATTTCCCTTTCGTTAAAAGATATTTCCGATTGAATTGTTCGGATGTTCAACTTTTCACTGGATAGTCATAACCGTGTACAAAGTCAGTGCGATGAGTAAGGGAATATCACTTTGCATTTTTCGCTAATTTCTCGGCCATAAACATCAATTTAACATGAAATGTTCACACATTACCTAGAGACATGATCACGAAAATGTAAATTGTACCTATATTCCATTCATCACTTTTTGTACATGCCAACAATGTAGATCCCTTAAAGTTGGGTTTGTCAAATTCTGAAAGGTATAGACTAATTACTTCAGCGTTACATTTGGCACATTTACATATCAAACAAAATCTCAAATTTAAGAACTGGTCTTCGATGTCAAAATGTACATGTCATCATTTCTTTAATAGAAAAACAAATCATCTACAGTATGTAAATATTACACAATAAGAATGTTTATTTAAGGAGAGTCTTATCTCCGTGTAGTACTTAATCTAAAAAAAGTAAAGCAAAAATTGGCTTCATAGCTTCGAAGTTGTTTATGTCATGTGTTCAATAAGTTGTTGAACTATTCATAGATACAATAAATTCGTCTAATTTTGAAAAAGAAATACGCAAAGTGTAAATGTAATACTTCCATTGTAACGTCGAATTTCGAAGCCAACTTGAAAATGGAAAGCTCTGCCATCCAAAATGGACAGACTCAAGGACAGATAATCGAAACTTTGGGACTATCGTGTTTCCCGCAGTCACTGCCGTCTGAGCGACATCACAATGTATTGGGTTATTTGCTCCATAAACAGACAAATATCTCTAAGAAAACCGGCAACGTCCCCATGAAATTTCATCTTGACTCTCATCAACGGCAGAAGGTGATGATTTCTCGCTTTCCACCTTCCCCTCTTTCCTCCTCCTCATCCTCTTTCCAACATCTCATCAAATTGTCCCCATTTTGTTTTTTCGCTCCGCAAATGTCTCGTATTTCATAATCTAATCGGCGCGCGAGTGAGCGGCTCTCTGGGTCGATGGGACGCCGCACCCAGCGGGCCAGCGTTGGTACGACGGGACCCTTGAGGGGGTTTTAAAGCACGTGAACTATAAAGGTACCTCGTCCTCCGCGATCTTGGCCTGGAAGAAATCGAATTATACGTTAGCTGTTCGAGTGATAGCAGTGATGTGAGGCTCGTTTGTGCGCATTGGCAATATACGGATCCTTTTATTAGGCCAATGGGATATGCCTCCTCCCCGCACCCCTCCCTATCTTTGATGGGCCCAAACTGCATCACTGCTTGACACGGCATTGGCATTTCCTTTATTAGGTGCCCCTCTTCATTATACATGAATATATTGCAACATTTAATATGAAATATATTCAGCCATCTCATTATCATGATTATACGTAGTGCCTTAGAAAAAAATATAAAATAAATACATCAGAAAATAAAACATGGGTGAAACATGTGATTTACTGAATTACTGATTTATATACTGATTTACTTAAAAATCACTGCAATAATTAGAGTATTCGGATTTTTAAGTAAATCAGTAAATCAGAAATATCATTTTAACAAAAGTGAAATTCGAAAAACCGAAACCTTTCCCATGCTTTTATTCTTAATACGAATACAACAAAGTGTGAGAGAAACGCTAGAGTTCCAAGTAAGTTTTAAGGATTTGGACAAAGTTACTAGGTCCCTTTAAAATGGATCTGTTAACTTTGTTGGAATTAACAAACACACTGCATCTCCCGCGCCAGCATGACTGTGTCTAGTGTTTCTCTCGTTCCTGGTTCATATCCTCATAACAAAAGTATGAAACCACATTTTGTTTGTTTTTCTTCGTTTTTTTGCATTCGTCAGCAACTCAGCATAATTACTAGATACCATTAACAAGAACGTTTTAGTTGAGATACAAATCTTACATGGGTACATTTTTTGTATAAGAATTATGAAATCGATATTGAAATTATGATATTTGTGAAATCGCAACTTTTCCATTTGTTGTGAGGAAAAACCAACACCGTGTCAACAAAACAACATTTCATAGGACACGAGATATTAATATATCAACTTCCTAGTTTTAAAGTCTGTGATATTCATTATCAAATTGTTGTTATATTTAGTCCACTGAAGCATTTTTTTTGAGTCCAACTCTTCCTTCCAGCGCGAGGCGCTTCCTAAAAAAAAAAATCACTATACCCATCTCTCGTGATTAAAGGTAGGATTTAGTTACCACTGCCCTCTATGAGATGTAATCCTATAACGTTGATTGGGACGGTCAAATTACAGGAATTATTTACTGGTTTGTCTGGTTCAAGATTAAATTTATCTATTTATTTGAATTACATGTTTTGTTTTTATACTTTTAATGAAATTAAATTTTGTTGAAGCTACGCACAGTTTTTAATATAACTACACCTGTATTCATACAATTCATTTGTTCAATTAAAGTTCGATGAAATAAAAAGCTACTTAAAATGTAGTCCTTTATCTAGAAATGTGCAGCATCTTTAACAGTGATCAAACCAAAATTAGGTTTGCGATTTGCTTGCATTATATCAATGGTTGAAAATGGCCAACAATTTTAGGCTTGCGAACGCTTTTTATTAATTTGACTTCGAAATTTACACAATTATCAAAGGCGACTGACCGGAACAAAATATGAAGAAGAAAAAAGTGTGTAAGTATCTCATATTAGCACATATTAAGTAGTACATGTTTTAAAAACGTTTTTATACAGCTCGAGTATAATAACGAGAACATTGATATTATGGACGTTATGTCCAAAAAAACGTATTCTTGTAGTACACGGTTTTATAAACGTGTTTATATTAAAGGTAAAAATTAACATGCTTCAAACACCCAAGCTGCATATGCCAAAATTAATGAGGTCGAGAAGTCGAATCAATCTCGGTACATTTTGCAGATTAAAAACGCATCGATTTTCTCTATTCCTCTTCGCACCAACATGACATCAAGCATGGCTGCGTGGATGGAAAGTTCTTAGGGGACCCGGGGGCAAAACTTCGGCTCTAAATATTTCTCATTAGACGGTTAGGTACGTCAGGGATGTGGTTCATATATCCCTTCTTCTAGGAGAGAGATGATTGGAAGATGCTGCAGTGCTGTATCATGTTGATTTTTAAGAAAAAAAAGAAAATCACATTTATTCGAAATGAAATTAACCATGTTTACAATATTATTGTTTGATAAGATAGTGAATGGGCGCTTTAAACAATGACAATAATTTTTTTTTTAGTTGAACCACCATTAAGCATGACTCCTTGTGTTATAAATTCTACTTCATCGTCTTTCGATAATTTCAGAGATTTTGGAACAGAAATGTTGCGTGTGAAGGACAGATACACCTCGTACTTTATGGAATATATTTTTAGAAGAAAAAAAGACAGGATTATACAGTATCGGATTCCAATAACGCTATCAATTCAATTTTGTAATGGTCAATAGTAACACGTGATACGGGAGAGGGTCGATGGGGTTAATAAATTACACGGCTACATGATATCCAACTTGTTAGATTTATATTTTTGGCTTGAGGTGCGTCGAAGGTGACGAAGTGTGATATTCTCTCATATAGATAGATGGACATGATTTTTTTAAATTTTATCTTAAAGGGACTTAGTAACATTGTCCAAATCCTCAAAATCCAATTGGAATTCTAGCGGTTCTCTCATACCTTGTTGTGTTAATATTAACAAAAAAAAAGCATGGGACAGGTTTCGGTTTTTTAAAATTTCCCTTTCGTTAAAAAGATATTAACGATTGAAGTGTTCGGATGATAAATTATCAAAATTATCCAATAGATCGTCGAAACGATGTACAAAGCCAGTGCAATGAGTTAGTGAACATCATTTTGCATTTTTGCCCATTACTCGGCCATATAACGTCCATTTAACTTGAAATTTTCACACAATACCCAGTGGACATATACGTTTACAACGATATACATTGCATCAACCAATCATCACTTTTTGCACATGTCAACAAAGTTACTAGATCCCATTACGTAGATAACAAGTTTCACGTGAACAATGCCCATCGATCGAAACTGCGGGGTACTATAGTTTAAGCAATCATATTAGTAATAAAACAATATGCTCTGATCAGACAATATTGCTAAGAGGTATGGTTAACAGAAATATTTAAATGGTCGTAATTATTAGAAAACAATGATAGTCACTATAATATAGAAATCAATGATAGTTATTAAGTATCATAGAGTCAGATATTTACTGTATCTCTTAAATCAAAGACAGAATAATTATGTGTTAGAACACGAATAGCAATTTATTTTCACTTGATAAAAGTGCCACTTATGACAGAGTATATAAAAAAGCGAAGATTGAATATTGGAGGAGATTATGTGGAAAACCCGAGAATTTCGCCTCCCGCCATTTTGTAGCCGCCCGCGCGCGAAAATGATTAGTTCCCTAATTGATTAGAAAGCCTGTTCACTCGGCACGTGTAACCGGCGGGCGCAACCCGATACGGTCTGCGCGCGCGCCGCGTGTACGCTTCTTATCTCATTCATTCGCTGCCTTGATTGGTGGATGTGAAAATTTCGGCTAGTGTTACCTTTACGTCCGCAGGGCCTTGTGATGCGCATCGTCGCGCGCGCCTAACTGGCTAGCAAGGAGAGCGGATAATAAACGTGCAGGGGCCTCCTATCATATTAATATCCCTCATTGCTACTATACTATCCAGAGGGGTCCTTATACGGGTATTGTAAATTATGCAACCGAATCGTTTCTCAATCAAATTTCCTTGGGAACATTTTCCTAAATATCGCGTTTTTCATCTATTTTTGTCTGTTATTGGCAATATTCTTTAATTTCGTGAAATTTCCAAGAAGAGAGATGGGCATTTATATTTGTTTGTGCTTTGCTGTTATGCAAAGAAAACCGTCGTTATAATTTCGTACTGTTTCACGCTCGTATATTACAAAATATCCTTTTTAACGTATGGAAAAATGTTTTCCAATCATTCTATCCAGAAAACATGCAAAGGCCTCTGTGTATGTGCTATGTGCATTAACCGCTGCATTAAAGGGATCTAGTAACTTTGTTGACATGTGCAAAAAGTGATGAATGGTTGATGCCATGTATATTGTTGTTATCTCATATGTCCACAGGGTATTGTGTGAACATTTCAAGTCAAATGGACATTGCATGGCCAAGTAATGACCGAAAATGCAAAGTGATATTCGGGTGATATTCACTAACTCACTGCACTCACTTTGTACACGATAAGAAAAACTCTCCCGGAGTTTTTCTTATCTGAATACTTCGATCGTACATATATTTGTAACGAAAGGGAAATTTGAAAAACCGAAACCTGTCCCATGATTTTATTGTTAATACGAATACAACAAGGTATGAGGGAACCGCTAGAATTAAAATTTTATTTCGAGGATTTGGACAATGTTACTAAGTCACTTTAAGTGCCAATGAAATACTCGCGATACTAGTTTTAAGTCTTTTTTTTAATGTCACAGCAACACCAACAATAATACAATATAATGTTTATTTTTGTAATTGCATTTGTTCTGCATGCATCGACATGCTAGAAATAATGACTATACATTTTGTAATAGTTATCTATAAGGAAAAATAATGAAGATGAAATAACCGGACTTAATCGCGTTTTATGACAACAAAAGTCTTACAATTTCGACCTCCATTTTGTGCAATCTATCTGCACGACAATCCTGCGACGTGCCTATTGAATTTACTGACTATCAGCCACTTATTAGTTATGACAATACGATTTAGACCTTCAAATCTTCATTTACATAGTGTGCATACATACAATTCATATCAAATTTCCCGTGCATATCATATCGCGTTATATACTTGAAAAGGATAAAGATCATCCAAGGGTGAGCGTGCGAGCGTGCGCGTCCGGAGAACCGCGCGTGTCGATGACTCTACAACGAGACTTAAATTCTCGATTAATTGGCCAGTTTTCCTGCGCTGGACAAAAGGACTTGAAAATGGAAGAATGAGGGGATATCAATTGCCGATTTAGGGCCAAAAGGACTCGAAATGTGAGGACATTGGAAGGCTGAAGAAGGGGGTAAATTTAGGGCCGCGGAGTCGAGCTAGAGGGGAACCGGAAGATCCGCCTTCGCTTTGGGATCATAACCGCTCTTCTTCTTTTCGTTCCTATAGATAATGAGCGCCTTATACGCGTACGTAGTAAGGGCAAACATAGTTACGTTTTTAACCCTCATCAAACTTTACAATATCGTGACTATACAAGTGTATATCCCGGAGCAAATTTTAATTTTATTTGAATTGTATGAATTATAAACGGTCGCGATTGGCGCTCCTCCTTATTCTTTGTTTTTTAATGCATCGTCCCTAATTTCATCGCGTACTTAACTCATAACATGTATGCACGTCTTGCAAGAGGCCCTGCTGCTATGTGTAAAGATCGGTGCGTTCGCGAACTTTCTGTAGTGTATGGGTTAATAGATCCCCTTGGGCGTTTCCCTCTTCCCCCGTTAATGCGATGTCCCAACTTCCTCGTGCCCTCGCGACCTCGCCTTTCGCCAGGCCGCCAGCCCGCCCGCCCGCCAGATCCGCCGGGCTGTCCGAACCGCCACCCTCAGGAAGTGCAGGGGTATTAAAGATGTATTCAGAAGAGTTTAGCTGGGGCCAGGAGGATCGTAATTATCTTCTCTCCTTTCTTACGGATAGAGACATCTTTAGAACATTGTTTAGTCTTTAAAGGAAATTCAATATCTGTTATTCAGGTTAATATAGACTTTGTAAAATGTTCAGATGTTGAGCCATAACTCGCTATTGGATAAGCGCTTGTCTTTAGAACTTTGTTTAGTTTGGAAAGAAATTTGATCTCCCTAAATGTAGACTGTGTATACAAATATTCAGGAAATGGAACATTGTTTAGAATTGTTCACGATTCGAATCTGTTGTGATTATGACAAATAAGTTGGTAAGCACATACTATTTGATGTAAGTTCCATTACAAAGTTCTATTTTTTTAATTTATGATTTATTTAATGGGTTTTTTTTCTTCATAAGATATACAAGTTTTAGGAGATTGAAAACTTAGATTATAAAAAGTTAGATTATAAGTGATATCTGAGGTAGATACGAACATTTCTAGCAGGAAATAATCAAAGCATGTATAGCTCAGAAATTAATCAATCAATCAATCAACCAATCAATCAATCAATCAATCAACCAATCAATCAATCAATCAATCAATCAATCAATCAATCAATCAATCAATCAATCAATCAATCAATCAACCAATCAATCAATCTTTCTATCTATCTATATCATTAAGGTAGCTGGCAGTTCGTCAATCAATCGATCAATCAGTAAATTTATCATCTTTATTTCAAAGATAAACATTGATTTGTTTGTGCTTGCTTAGTGTGCTAATTTTTCCCAGAAGTAATTCAAGATAGATACTTATGCATAGATTAATTTTGGATTTCGAGTGATGAAGACAAATAAACCTAAGATGGGAAACCAAAATGAAAGATTGGCAAATTACAAGAAGGCCTCGCGGGAGACAAAAAAAAAATCGCTGAAAGTAGACTCCACACAAGTCCTGTCAGGAAATTAGTGAAAGGGAAACGGGAGATAACGCCTGAGGATAAACTAGCGATGAACAGACTTGTGGATTTCACTTTTTGTGTGACATATTTTTATTTTATTTTAGTTCATTTTACAGAAAAGAGAGAATATTTTCATTTTTTTGTTTAGAAGGACGAAAACAGGAATATACAGTATCTCCACAACAAACTGGGAAAATGCGAAGATTGACATTTTACGCCGGAGAAGATTAGAGACTCTGCTTCGAAGGATTTTTTTCTTTCTGCAGTGACAGTAAATCCCCAAGTGCCTGTTTTCAATTTCCTCGAAAGTTTTTTGCATTGCAATTTATCCGACTTTGTGTGAGGAAGATGAATATGATAAAGCGCATATACTTGCATTTTTCTTTCCTTCTTTTGGGGGCGAAAACTGAAGACGTTCCTTTCGTATTGTGGACCTCTTCATATCTAGAATATAAGATTTGTACAACAAAAGGAAAATAAGAAAATCACTTTCACATGGACAATGGACAAATTTGTTTTAGTATAATTTTATGATACTAGTTTGATTAAAACTTGGATATAAGCGCTTCTCCTCCACAAAAGCTAATAGGAGTATGGAGAAGAAAGACTTAAATGCTCTTAATGACAATGATGGCAACTACAACGACTACGGCGATAGGAATGATGATGATGATGATGATGATGATGATGATGATGATGACGATGTTACGCATGAATCATAACGTCACAAAAATGACAAAAGGCAAGCTGTTCAACTAAATAATTGAATAAGTATTAGCTCTGCACAAAAATTGACATCATCGCGATGATGGTGATGATGATGATTACGACGACTATGATGATGATGACGATGAAGATGACGGTGATGATGACGATGATGATGATGACGATAAAGGTGACGGTGGTGATGATGATGATGATGATGATGATGATGATTACGACGACGATTATGTAATGATAAATATGACGACAATAATAACGATTATCATAATTGACAGTCGTGGTGGCTGTTTTTTCTTCTTCATATATCATGGCATTGCCGATGGTTCAAAATAAGAGTATGAAATGGGCCGAATTACCCCTTACTAAACACGGTTTTTCTCCCCTGGTCGTCAACTGATCAAACCCCTGGGTTTGCAATAATCATGCAAATTACCGCTTGGAGGGAGACAGTTCCACATAGACAAGTTAGGGGAACAAGGAGAAGAGGTGGAAAGCGATGAAGATAGAGAGGGTGGCATATGGATAGGGTGACTGGATTAAGATTAAGACAATGTTTTCCTTCTAGTATATCGTTTTTTCCTTTCAGCTTTCCCCCCTTTTTCTTTCTCTCTTCAATGATATTAGTATGATTAGAAAGAGAGGGAGAGAAATACATTATCGATAGATCTAGATAGATAAATAAATATATAGATATATAGATAGATAGATAGATAGATAGATAGATAGATAGATAGATAGATATATAGATATATAGATAGATAGATAGATAGATAGATATATAGATAGATAGATAGATAGATAGATAGATAGATAGATAGATATATAGATAGATAGATAGATAGATAGATAGATAGATAGATAGATAGATAGATAGATAGATAGATAGATAAATAGATATAATGGATGTTGGATAGATGGAAGGAACAACGGACAAACCAACTGGAGGAAACTCGGAATAGAGTAATATATAGCATGATTAAAATTGTATAAATACACAAACAAAACAAAAACTGAAGAAGAATTTCCAGGCCTAGGCCTCAGGGAAATTGGAGTGAGATCTATAGACGAACAAAGAAAAGAAGAATATTATTTGCCCGAGATTTTGCATGTCGAGAATAATTAGGCACGCTGCGTATGATAATCGAGGGTGATGAGCGACCATGCTGAGAAAATTGGAAATCAAAACTGTGCAACAATTATCACCAGGTCTTGACAAGAAGGACAGAGGAGTTTAGGTTTCGGACATTCGACTCGACTTGATGTCCAGCGCGCTTCGATTAAAAAATATGAGCGCATATTTTGGACAAAACTGGGCTCTCCTTGCATATATTTCTTTCATAATATATATGAATGTTAAGTTTAAGGTATCTTTGTTCGTTCGTTTGTTTGCGTGTTTGTGTGTGCGTGAGTGTGTGTGTAGTTTGAGTGTTGAGTTTGATAGGTGAGCTTGTATATATTTTCCCGATATGATAATAATAATAATAATAATAGATTTTTTTTTTATATAGCGCAAATTGCAAAAAGCCTATAAGCTCTTAACAATATATTTACATACAAATTGTCAAAATGAAATTTTAAAGGGGTAGTTCAGTTTTGGTAGAGAGGGCGCTGCACATCACAATTTTTGTGTGAGGTAATGAACCAGAACGTCAATGACGTAGCGCTCATCCGGCATCTCGCAACATCAAATATCGCAAATTTCATGTGGTACACTTTTCAACTGGTCAAAAAATAAAAATGTGATGCCCTGGAAGGGACATAAAAATTAATTTAAACAAAATTGGAGTGAAAAAATATAAATTTGACGCCCCAGAAGGGAAAATTTTTTTTTTTAATTTTAAAAAAATAAATAAAAAAATATAAATAAAAAAATATATATTAAAAAAAATATATATTAAAAAAAAAAATTAATAAAAAAAAAATTTAATAAATAATAAAAATAAATAAATAAATAAATAAATAAATAAAAAATTACCATAATTAATTAATGGAGAAAAATTTCAAAATTCTGTGTAGAAGTTTAGTGTACCAAAGTTAGCTCTACCAGATAAAGCAAACCAAATCAAAATCGGTCGAGAAATGAAGGAGAAGAAGCATTTTTTTTAATTTTTGGAATAAATTTGCATAAATTACCATAATTAATTAATGGAGAAAAATTTCAAAATTCTGTGTAGAAGTTTAGTGTACCAAAGTTAGCTCTACCAGATAAAGCAAACCAAATCAAAATCGGTCAAGAAATGAAGGAGAAGAAGCATTTTTTGTGATTTCGAATAAATTAGCATAAATTAGCATATATAATGAATTTCACGATTCTGTGTAGAAGTTTTAAATCCCCCTCCTAGCCCTATCATATGAAACAATCAGAATCGAAATCGGTTGAAAAATAACGAAGAAGAAGCATTTTGAAAACTGTGGACGGACGGACGGACGGACGGACGGAAGGACGGAAGGACGGAAGGACGGACGGACGACGGACGCCACGCCATGGCATAAGCTCATCGGGCCCTTCGGGCCGGATGAGCTAAAAACTGATTATCGAATTTGAGAGAACATGCAATTTTAATGGCAGAATAAACTTTATTTGGTCAAAATCGGTCCAGAAACGGCTGAAATATCAATAAATATATCTGATCTTATAATTATTGGGGGCCCAAATAATTAGACGATTTTTTCAAAAAAATAAAAAAATGCTTACACTTTTTCCAAAATTTTCAAAAGCGTTTTTTTGTTGATGATCTCTCTATTTAATCATTATTTCAATAAAACATCACATGCATAATTTTGTATAAAAAAATGTTTGAAACCAACGCCTTTTTAGAAAGCGCCCTCTTGTGTCTTAATGGCCCTTTTTGAATGATAACAGGCTTTTTATTTAGTCGTTTGTAATTTTGTATACCTTTCGAGCATGGTGGAGTTATATCTATTAGTTTATAATGTTACTGTTCAGGTTTGGTTACAAAAGTTCAGACTTACCAAAACTGTACTACCCCTTTAAGGTACATTATAAACTTGATAAACAAACATTATCACAAAAGGCTAACTTAAACAAATGAGTTTTTAAGTTATGTCTGTGTATGTGCATTCATTGTGTGTGCGTGTGTCTATCGCTGTGTCTGTTTATATTTTGTGCAAGTGAGTTATTGGTTATATTTTATAGTTGGTTAATTGGACATCAAAATAGGGAACAATAATTTTCATAATTTACAAGAAGGAAGACAGAGCAGTTCAGGTTTCGGACATTCGATTCGCCATAATGACCAGTGGCAGTGCGTTTCGATTGTGGAAACGTGAGCGCAAATAAAAATGGTTTGTTTGTGCGTATTTGTGTTTGTGCGTGTTACATGCATTTTTGTGTGTATAGTTTTACGATTGGGATATTGGAAATTAAAACTGAGCCATGGAGAGGACAAAAATATTAATTATAAGATTTCGGACATTCGATTCGGCTGGATGTCCGGTATTAGAAAATGTGACCGGAAAATTTGGGAGAAGTAGCATGTCTTACTTCTTTTTGTATCTTTTGTTAAATCTCCATTGTGTTTAATGTTTGTGAATTACACATGATTCGTACACTTGAGATGTAAACTGTTATTATTTGAAATGTTATTCAATTGTAAATGTTATGTCAATAATTTGGAGAAATAAAAAAATCACTTAAAAAAAAAAAAAGTGTGTGTGCGTATGTGCGTGTGTGCGTATGCGCGTGCGCGTGTGTGCGGGTGTGCGTGTGTGCGGGTGTGCGTGTGTGTGTGGGTGTCTGTGTGTGTGTGTGTGTTGTGTGTGTATGTGTGTGTGTGACTTGTATAAATGACGTCGAGCAAATACATTTCACGATTTAGCTATCAGGAGTGTGTGTTTGTACTATGATGCTCTAAATACCTGAATAGCGCCACCTTTCTAGTTTGCTCATAATTGTTTTAGGCTACTTCCACCATTGACATCCAGTTATTAACTTACTATTTTGTCCTGTTTATGCATTTTGTTTCATGTTTCGATAAGTACAACATTATTACACCTAATTACAATAATATGTGATATATTCAGAACTTCTAGACCCCAAATGAAACACATAAACACTTAGCATGGTTGGGGGGGGGGGGGGGGGGGGCATGCGAATTTAATGGGGGCACACTGTGTATTTTTTCCCCTCGAATTTGTACCTTATATGGTTTTTTGGGGGTTTTGTCAATTTATTGGAGGGGGCACATGCCCCCGTGCCCCTTGCCCCTCGCACCTACGCCACTGAGGGTCAATTTACTCTCAACTGACCAAACCCTGCCGGAAAGAATACACTCATCCACAGTGTGAACACAGTGTGAACATACTGTGATTCACAGTGTGGATCACATTGTTAAATTCGAGCGTATTCACAGTGTGAAAGCCAACTCACACTGTGTACACACTGTGAACACACTGTGAACACACTGTGAACACACTGTGAAATTGCTAAGAAACACCGTGTGAGCGCACCTTTTTACACACTGTGAAGTTGTGAACACAGTAAATTTCACACTGTGGCGATAGTGCATTCACAGTGTATTCACAGTGTGGATGAGTGTGTTCTTTCCGGCAGGGAAGGTTTTCCATTCTTTCTGTTCTTGTGTCAGCTTCACCTTGTTCACAGCGTGAACAGATGGGTCTACAGCTACTTGAAACAGCTCAAGAGTTTAATCCTTTTGTCATGAATGTTCTTCAGTTAAAGCGTACAGGACACATTATGGGGAAGGTCAAAATAATTACATGACAATTGCATAAATTATTATCTTACTTTGTAACGCAGTTGAAAATTCAGTCTGTTTTTTGTTTGTTTCAATCTTCGATGGTCATCGTATATGTATAATATAGATGAAAGTAAAATAATACAATGAATGGAATGGTATAGCGTTGTGTGGCGCCCTGCGATCTTCCCTGCCCAACCTGTACCCCTCACCATAACAATAAAATAACACGAAAATATACAGCTGTTCAAAACAAATTATAAAACCTTAGAATTTGCCTCGGGCCCTCTATTTTTTACAATTCTTGCCCAAAATTAACAAATCATTTACTGACAAATATTGTCATTCAAACACTCTCGAAAAAGTAATAAATACAAATTGAAAAGTAAGGTAAATATAAACGTTTACACATCATTCTATAATAAAGTAAAATGATGCACATGTCTAGGATTTTCTTGCAGATCGCTCCACCATGTACACAGTCTTGTTTTCTGTTTTGTCTCAACCGTAAGGTGTTCCAGATAAGGACCCGGTTGCACAAAAGTCTTATGCTCACTCGGATCAAAGAGCAAACCAATCTTTGTCAAGCGTTAATATGTTGATATACTCTTTTTTCGATGAACTATAATTTTGATGCGAATGAACCCGCGTTGAGATATCTAATGTATGTGGGACATTTAGACGGAAAAGAGACAGGATAGCCGAAGAGATGACACCCTCGCGCATCATCACCGTTTTGGGATATTTTTTTTCTACCCAAACATTGGAAATCTGGGTTGTATTTACATAAGAGCGAGGAGGAGAATATATATATACGAAAGAAGAGATCAAGAGAGAAGTAGGGAGAAACGAACTGTGAGAGAAGAAACAAAGGAAGAAACAAAAACCGGAACAGCGCGTAACGATCGTGTGTGTGTTTCTAAAGTATCGAGTGGCGCACGACATGATATCGCTTCTGTGTCAATTAGGGCGCCAAAATCGCGCCCACGTTCTGCTCCCTGCTGGGAGCGCGCGCTCGCAGCACGCGCCTACAACATTCCTTTCTTATGTGGTATCATAATAAGTCAATAAAGTTGTATACACTTTCTTGAAGTCATATACATATTAAACCGAATTCCCTAAAGTAAAATGATAAATATAATTGATGACATTCACTTGGAACGCGCTTGTACATAGGCAGGGTAATATTATGCATTATCCGAAACTCACATTTCTTTAAACATGTTAAAAGGAATGTGAAGATCAGTAAGAGAGAAAAGACACTTGAACCTTTAACCCGTCTTACGGAATTGCCGACTTTGGTGCTAAGACGCGTCCCGAGCTATAGTTCGGAACAGCTCGAACAGAATTCGGGATAACTCGGGATAAGTCGGTATAACCATAGACATTGTACTATGCTGAGCTAAAAACCCGAGTTGCTCGATCCTCGAGTTCGACATAAACTGAGCCGAGAATAATTACTACAGTTATGTGCTACGTATGCAGAGTGCCAGCGCTAACCAACCCCCTCCCCTCGAGACAGTGGGGAGGGGGGGGGGGGGGTCGAATTGACGACGACAGTGACACAGTGACGTGGATTGGCCCACATAATTAAAACGAAGTAAATTACGCCATCTCAAGTTCACCCTTAATGCTATCAGGTGTTCGCAAATCGGCAACGCCAAGAGCAGAATGTAACGGAATACCCGTCAAACTGTAAACATGGTAAAAGTTAGAAGCGCTATGTCTATGAAGCACCGGGGTTATTCCACGTAATTAAAATAGAGATATTGGATGAACTCTACGACTCATCCGACACTAAATGTCGCCGCTGGACAAACGCTAAGTATGGTGGCAACTACCGGAATATTCGCCAGTCAATGTCGACAATAATATGAACAAGATAAATTGGATGCGTCGATTCTAGTTGATGCGTTTAGGGTATGCAATATTAAATATTTGAATAATTTAAAATTCAGTGGCATTCAGTGGCAAAATAAAATTTCATCATGAATATGCAGATCAATAATATAAAGCCTTACATTACATTTATGGTTCGAGGGGATAGAACAAATTACCGCCACCAACCAAGCTAGCGCCCAAACAATTAATTCACACAAGTTTAATAACAAGTTAGAGAAGTAAACGTATCGTTCCCGGGATCGAGCCCAGATTGCGTCCCTCGGATGGTGATGATAAAAGGCGATCCCAGACTTGAATAGCCATAATGTATTGAACGCGTTTTTCAAACCGACCAACCAACCAACCTACATATATTATACATGAAAAACGTATTGATATCAATATTATATTACATGCACATAATTGAAGTATTCGTCCATAAACATTTACGATTTACAATTTCCATGCATTACCCGGAACCTGCTGAAATACCACCACCAACACCACAACCACCACCACCATCACCACCAACACCACCACCACCACCATCATCATCACCACCACCACCATCACCAACACCATCACCACCACCACCACCACCACCACCACCACCACCACCACCACCACCACCACCACCACCACCACCACCACCACCACCACACCACCAGCATCACCACCAACACCACCACCCATCACCTTTACAACCACTGTCACCGCCACCACTACCACTTCTACCACCACCACGGCCACCACAACTATTTTGTATGTGTCATATGGTAGGACACATGAAAAGTGTGACTTATATAATTATGTTGACCTTAAAATTCGGATAACATTCGCAACGAAAACTGTCCTGTTTGTGCGATTTTATAGATATTTTTACTACAAAGTTTAGGAATGCGGGGACCACTTTTATTCTGCGATTCTATTTTAGTTCGGAGAGTGGGCATA